>JARYGA010044176.1:0-25526 GCA_030545235.1 Helianthus tuberosus
TTTTACAACACCAAGTCCTCAACGTCAAAATTCTACGAATTTGCAGTGCAATGTTACCTTGAACATTCAAAATGGTCAAAATCTTTCTCCGGAAATAGCTAAGCAACACATGGCATCACTCGTTGCTATGTTGGAATCATATGAAAGTTTGATTGCTGGCAGAATTGGAAATCTGATGCTTACCAAAGAGGATTATGACCAAATTGATGCGGAGGAACTTGAGTTGATGGACATCAAGTGGTGTCTAGCCAGTGCAGTTAGAAGAGCAGAAAAATTTACACAAGTCACCGGAAGAGATGACTTTAATGAATTGTCTAAATCTCCGATAGGGTTTGATAAATCAAAGGTTACGTGTTTTCGTTGCAAAGAAAAAGGTCATTTTAAGCGTGAGTGCAAAAACAAAGAAGCAAATGGAAGACAAGATCAGTTTGGAAAAAAAACAATTATTATCAAAAATCAAATTTTCATCAGATTGCTCAACAACCACAAACTGCACATGCACGTACCATTGAAGAGAAAAGAGCTTGTTACGGTATAATTGACCAAGATGATGAAAAGGTTGCAGAGGGATTTAGCTGGGATAAATACATTCCACCGGGTTCAGGACTTGTTGCTAGAATCTTGGAAGAACAAGAAGTCAAAAGAACGAAGATCTTTAGATCATCAGAAAGTGATGATGATACTGATGACGAGGAAGAGTACATTAATAATGCAAGAAAAAGTTTAGACTCATTTAGTTTTAATTTGTTTTTTGCAGATAAAATTGAAGTGTTGAAAGAAAAAAGAGCTGCTCGTCTGAAGAAAGAATTAGAGATAAAAAGAATTGCTGAAGAAAAAGAAAAACTGAAAACTGAGAAAGCTGGAGTTGAAGAAAGTTCAACAAAGAAAGTTGAAAATGAAGAGTGTGAGATAAAAATAGAAGTTGATGAACAAAAGGTAGTTGAAAAGATTGTTGAAATGGAAAAGATAGTTGAGAAAATTGTCGAAGTTGAGAAAATCGTCGAGGTAGAAAAAATTGTCGAAGTTGAGAAGGTTGTCGAGGTAGAAAAGATTGTTGAGGTCATTAAACCTTGTCAGAAATGTTCAGAAACTTGCAAAGATTGTGAAGAAAAAGATAAAAAGATTCATGAACTGGAAGAGATGAAAGAGAATTTGTTGTCTGATGTGAAGTATGTAAAAGAATCATATGATGTGCTGAAAAGAACAGTAAATGGTCTGAAAAAGACAAATTCAGAAATTGAGGTTGTTATGACAAAGATGAGTACTACATTAATGTCAAAACAGAAGGTCATCAATGAGTATATTGAAGATTGTGCAAAACTGAAGAAGGATTTGGAACTCGAAAAGATAGAAAGTGAAAGAATCAAAAGATTGTTGTTGAGTTATACAACTTGTGATTATTTGATTGATCGAGTTTATCCTACTGTTGCAGGTCTTGAAGCTTTTCAAGAACAAAAGAAAGAAGAAACGGATGCTGGTAAGAAACAAAGTGCTAAGTATAATAAGTGTCCGCCCCCGATCTTTGAAAGTTATTCTCCCAGAAAGCCAAATGAGGAATATTTAAATAAGGCTCTTAACATCAAGTTAAAGTCTGAAATCATTGATGAGTTACCAGATAATATTGATGTCACATTTACAGCGTCTGACATTGATCATGAGTCTGAGTTATTAAAGAAAGTGGTCGATCAGGTGTTGGATATGGATGAAGAGTCAAAGTCGGAGTCTAAGTCTGAAAGCTCGAGTTCATCAAAAAAGAGTCCGAGTTCACTGGTTAAAAGAGTTTTCAATAAAGAATTCTTGTTATCAAAATCTAATTTGAATGACGGACCAATCAAAGTGGCATATACTTTGAATGATTCAGACAAATTATATTCTGATGAGGAATTTCCAATAAGAAGTGTAAAAACTGAAATGATCAAACAGGTTTTTCAATTAACGGAAATTCATATTTCTGAAATAAAAGATTTAAATCTTCATGAACAACCTAAAAAGTACACTTCAAGAGTTCAACAAAGATTGAACAAGAAAAAGAGTTACAGTTCTGGTTATGGTTTTCATAAGAAACCAAACCATAATGGTAATTTCAAAAAGAAAGGTCTAGGTTTTAGTTCTTCAGAAAATTATAAAAATGAGAAAAATTATAAATCAAAAAAACATTTATTGCAGGTGGAAGTTCAGAAGAAGAACAGAAGAAACCTTTCTGGAGACAATCAAATCAGGAGTTTCTTGCTGAAAGGAAGAAGAATATGAAGGAATTTGTTCCAAGAGTTGACAGAAGAAAATGTTTCAAATGTCACCAAATTGGACATATTGCTTGGAACTGTCAACAATACAACAACACACAACAGGGAGTTTCTGTTAACTCAAAATTGAAAGAAAAATGTGTTAATGAAAAGAAACAACCAACTGAGAAATCTAATGTGTTTGAAAATTCGACTTTTGAAACTGGTGATGTTTCAAAGCATTTTTACAAAAGAAAAGTCAATTTAAACAAACAGAGATGGGTTGTAAAATCTGAGAGTAATTCCGACAATGAATCTGATTCCATAAAATCAGAGGAGTCATTTGTTGAGAAAAAGAATGAGATTTCCGTTCCTGAGTTGAACGATGAAAATTTTCCACTATTGCGGGCAGAAAATCTGAAATCAAAAGGTAGGTTTAAGATTTCAGGTCAATTTTTCTCTGGTAAAGAAGAATTTGATGCTGAAAAGGCTTTCAATGGGAAAGTCAAACATATTTTTGGAAAGATGGTAGACGGGAAAGTGAAAAGTGCTAAAGATTTTTACAGATCAAAAGGAGGTTGGGATCAAGTTGAATCAAAATCACCCAAGGCTGGTCAGGCTTGGGTGACTGCATTTTCTACTTAAAATTATGACTTGCCGGAGCTCCTAAGTGGGTAATCGTGGAGCAGGAATCGACATCATTCTGGAAATTGTTTGTTTGGTAAACCTACAAGTGGTAATTTTTTCTTGAAATTGTTATATTTTATTTTTACAAGTGGTTTTGATTGATAAGTGAACCTACAAGTGGTAGAAGAAGGTTTTCACTTACAAGTGGTTGATCAAGGTCATTAAGTTGAACTTGAGTTAACTTTCATTCAAAGAGTTGGAAAACAAAGTGATGAAACCCCGATTTTACAAATTGATAAAATCAACAAAACTAATTTTTCCGGAAAAACCATTTTTGATTAAAACAAACTTAAGTGTTTTGAAATCATAATAGGAAAATAGTTTGTTGAAAGGGGGAGTTCTGATTGTTTATGCCAAGTGGATGGCGATTTGAAGCGATTCGATATCAGTTGTTACTTTGCTTGTACAGTTTGTTTTCAAATTTCTTTTAAATGATTTTAGGGGTAGTAAGAATTTTTTCAGAAAATCCAAAAACATTAGAAAATTTGAAAAAGACAAAAACATGATAAAATCAAAAATTGAGTTTTGTTGAGAAAAGAGGAAATAATAGTACATCAATGGACGATCACAACATGCTAAAGAATTGGAAAGTTAAAATGTGATAAACGGTCTCACTGATGATATGCCAGTAGGTTTTTGCACATTTAGTAGATTGTGTCGAGATATAAACCTAAATTTCAAACTTACTTATATCGTGGGGAATATCTCTCGGATATATGGGTAACCCCCGAAATCTTGTTTGAAAGGTCCATCTTTCTGAGATACTAGGTCTTTATGCTCAGTGATATCTGGGGTATTATCCCGGGACTTCTGATTTTGCGGAAGCAATGGCCTAGTCCCCGTATAATACTTTCTGCTTGCTTGAAATATAGCACCACCCTCAGTACAAAAAATGATGAAACATTGCAAAATGCTAATCATGTGCTGTTGAAGAAAAGATTCTCTAAAGGGAACACACCTAAAAGTCGAAGCCATCGTCTCTCTGATTTTGCGGAAGCAATAGCCTGAGCTCTCATGGCCCTCGCATTTAACCCTTTACAGATATCATCTAGGTATACTCACCTGTAAGACTGAATATTGGGATCTGGATACGGGAGTATATTCTGAGGTGGGACACGCGAATAAATTTAAGTGTTTAAAACATTAATCCGTATCTCGAAACAGTTGAAATTTGTGTGAAAATTTAAGTGGATCAGTATACTGATAATCTAAGTGAATCGTTTAGAACTTAAAATGTTTAAAGCTTAATGGTGTTAGTGATTTGTCTCAGAAACTGATATGATCCTCTTAAACAAACTCACAAAAATATTGTTTGTATATATTTCTTTATTATTTTCTTTATATATAAAATCCAAAAAGATTTTCGGAGTGTTTTAGCATTTTTTTGAAAATTCAAAAAGATTTTAGACAACTGATGTATAAAAAGCTGATTTTCAAAATTCCGAGTGTTAGACTTGATGAACAGGTTTGAGAGAGTGTGTTAGAAAAATGTTTTGCCTACATGTGGTCATCAAAAATTAAAATTGTTATATTAATAATTGACAGCTGGATTCATCAAGTGGTAAACAGAGTATAAATTTGTCAAATTTTAAATTTGTGAAATTTATTGTGTGATTAGAAATTTGTGCAGGTTAGTCGTGTTTATACCTGAGCAGAGTGTGAGCCAAGTCTCGATATTTGAACATAGAAGCCAGACTATGATCCTAAGCATTCTTTGAGGGGGAGTCTGTAGTTACAAGAGTCAGAAGTTGATCCTGAATCTGATCAAGAGAATTTAGAGTGAAGAAAAAGCCAGGTGGAGATCCTGGTGATGAAAGGAAAGAGGATAGAGGATGCTTACTCTGTCAGATACTTTGAAAGAGCCCAAAGACTGATAAAGACCGAAGATTGTGAAGAATCGACACTGAAGACTCGTCAACATTCGAGGGGGAGTCTGTTGGTGCATACGTCTGTCGACTTCGTCTTGTATCGAGTCTTGTAATAGAATTGTTAGATCAGGGCACGTTGTACGAAAATATAGGATTTATGTGTGATTGGTTAATTTCGCACGAAATTACATCAGGCTAATTTCGCACGAAATAGCAACTTGCTATTTCACACGAAATAGCAAGTTGTAATTCCATGCGAAATTACCACACCTATAAATAGAGGTGCTGTCTTGTCATTTGTAAGGTTCATATTTCCGGTACCGAAGTGCTGTCGACGTGTCTACTGATCTGTAAACATGTTAAATCAATAATACAAGACAATTAAGTGTGAAACAAGCTGTTACAAAGTCTAATCAATGAATTCCGCCTCTGATTAGACCGAGAACTCTTCTGATAGACTCGTTTGGGTCACAGAACGATCCTACAAAACAGTTGCCTACAGTCTTAGTTCTTTCGCCGTATTCGCATTTTGATGACGTATACCACTATCGCGACCCGCAAACGCCCTGTATGACGTTTAACAATAGAAAATATAAAATCTAATCATGCTTTAAGCTAAACAATCTCATCAAATACTTCAATACCTTCCATTAATAACCTATATAAAAAAAAAGAACATCATGCGAACCCTACTCATCTTCATTTATCATCATCATGCATCACCTTGATCATCCCCATTCCCTCTTAGCCAAAGGTCACCATCATTATTAGCTTCTAAATGTAGGCAATTCAACCAAACCCACCTACATCTAATATCTGCCTTCGATACACACAGAGACGCCACACATTTTACCATAATAATAATGTTTAAGCCCATGCAAATAATCCTTCTTCAAACCATGAGTTCCACCATAACACCATAAGAAACCATGCATCTTGAACACCATGAAAAACCATGCATCTCCACAACTCACTCCGCAACACCATGACTCCTCGCAAACACTAGCTTGCCGCTAATCACCGACACCGTCGTCACATACTCACTGCCCCCACTTAGCCATCACACACTGCCACCTTGTTGTCGTTATCATCGCCAAACATTATTGTCGTATCTCACCACGCACCATCGCATCACACCATACCGTCCCTTCTTGTCACCACCGAAACCACTTCCAACCAAAACTAAAGCATTAGGATGATACTTGGATCGAGTGTATCTAAGTCGTACAGACCAGACCTGTGAACCCAAGCCACGGATAAACACCACTCGAACCCTAATGAAAATCACGCAAAAAATACATTAACCTTGTCACAACAGTTGATAAACACAAGATTAATCACAATACTAACTTGAGATGATTGAAAGGATGGTTCAAAACCAGGGTTGTCACTAGAATTCGAAGGCCCTGTGCAAATAGAAAAAATAGGCCCCCTACATTTTCAAGTAATTACATGTTAACCTCAATGACAAATAATAAGAATTAACATAAACAAACAATATAATATAAACAAAAAAATAACTTAAAGAAACATTTTAATATAAGCAAAACAATTAAAAATAACATAACCAAATCAAATGAAAAGGAAACTTACAAATAAATATGTATATCAGTATATGTCTCTATGGTAAGCTCCCATTCAATTAAGAAAGTTTATGGGCCAATCTAGTAAACATTAGGCTACAAACTCAATTTTTAAACAATTTTCTTCATTCTATTTGGCCCTTACGACCACAAGCTTGAATGAAATGAAACAAAAAAATTTCAGAGGGGACATGTTGGTGCCAGGTTTCGAACCGGAACCTCATGTATAAATGGGATCATGCAACCATTGTAGCAAAAATGATCCAATTTAAATACCTAAACAAATCGTGATAAAATCAAAGACTAGCTACTAAGATATTAACATAAAATTTGTATAATATACAAATAATAAGCCTTACTCATCCTAATCCGTCATCACCAACTTGATAACGACAGTACAACACTATTCAAATGCATGCTCACAGTACAACACTATTGACCCATCTGACACTAATCCTGATAATCCATTCGTCTAAATAATTATTAAGTACGTTTTTTCAGGATGTTACAAGTCTACCCCCTTTAAAAGATATTCGTCCTTGAATCCTGCTCAATTAAGACTATACGTGACCAGAATCTCATCTATACATGTTAGCGTGTTAGTCATCCTTGTCATCACCTTTATCTCTAATCATATCACCATACGCGAAGTCAAAAGGGCCTTCTTCATTGTCTGCTTCCAACCTAGCAACTCATATTATTCGCTTATACATTCCTCACACAACTTTTGTTCGACTCCATACTCGCTAGCCACCCCTGCCTCGTGATTCGTATTTGTAATCGTCCGTCATTGTAAGTTGACCTCTCACAATTCCAACACGTTGACCTTCACATGAAGGTTCCATGATAGCACCCAATATTCTTATCATCGCCCATATCACCACCATCAACATTGACTATCTTGTCATTGATAACCTTGTCTATACCGTCAAATTTCATAGCTATTATCGGCTCGTCGACACACATGCCATGCCCTTCTCGTAGCTTCAACAATCCTGTTAATAAAACGGTCATAGCTAATCGAATTCCATGTCTTCTAATTTATGTTTGTTTATTCAAAAAATCATGTTATCTATGTCTCGGTAGAATTTAACATGCTGACTACTTCAAAGAAGGTTAAAAGTTATTGTGAACTTGGTTTTGAAAGACTTGCTTTACATGGAAACGTAGTATACTTGAATTGTAAAGACTTGGTTTGATACATTATCACTATCCTTGGGGAGTTTGTAGCAAACCAAGGAGGCATGGTGATTAGGGGGTTAAACCCCTTGTCAAAAGTCATTATTTCATGTTTTTATTCCAACATTGCCGTGGTTGTTATGTGACATGATCATGGTTACTTTGCATTATTGTGGGGATTGACACCGTAAATGGGTCATCTCATCTTATTACGCTAACACACACATTTCAAAACCTCCTTATTTGTATTTAACTTTACGATGACCGATTACCGATATTGAAAGCATTTGTGTTCTTGGACGTTACTTGTACGACGAGTGCAGTTGACCTATGTGTATTATAGTAAGCAGGCATATTATATCGTGTTTTATAAATTTAAAGCTTGTTTTTGTACTTAAAATTCATACACAAATATATAGTTACAACCGAATCTCCTATATTTGGAGATGATAAATTACAATCAATACTATACACAAATACTTTCCAATCTATTCCATAAATTATGCCGTCTATTACACCCCGCAGTCGAAGCGGTAGGAGAACGAATGCTTAGACTGGATCTGAAATCATCAAAGAGAACCCAAGGCAAACCCTTCGTGAAGATATCAACGACTTGAAATCTGGAAGAGACATGTAATATGCGAACCAGATCCTTCTGAACATGATCCCGCACAAAATGGATATCGAGTTCGATGTACTTAGTACGTTGGTGTTGGACCGGATTTCCTAACAAGTAGATGGCACTTATGTTGTCACAGTATACCAAAGAAGCCTTAGACAGTGGCCGTCGAAGTTCAAGAAGAAGATTTCTGAGCCAACATATTTCTGCTACAATGTTGGCTACACCTCGATATTCGGCTTCAGCACTAGAACGGGAGATGGTAGATTGTCGCTTAGAGTACCAGAAAACCAGGTTATCACCCAGATAGACACGATAACCAGACGTAGATCGTCGAGTATCAGGACAACCGGCCCAATCCGCATCTGTGTAGGCGCGAATGGAGAGAGAAGATGAGGCATGAAGATACATCCCAAATTTAGCAGTTCCTTGAATGTATCGTAAAATGCGTTTAAGAGCATTCCAATGAGCGAGACAGGGAGAGTGCATATGAATGCATACCTGTTGAACCGCATAGGTGATATCCGGGTGAGTTAATGTAAGATATTGATGGGCACATGCAAGACTTCTGTAAGTGGTGGGGTCATCAAATAGAGGACCAAAAGTATCGCCCAATTTTGTTTGTGTGCCCACAGGAGTCGCAGCAGGCTTGCAAGAATCCATGCCTGCGCGATGAATAATGTCCCTCGCATAAGCTTGCTGAGATAAGAATAAGTTGTCACCGTTTCGCGTGACCGAGACACCAAGGAAATATGTCAGTGGTCCTATATCTTTCATGGCGAATTCGCCTGCAAGAGTGGACCTAAGCTTCTGGCGAAGAGAGTCAGAGGAGGTGGTAAGAATAATATCATCAACATCAAGTAAAAGATAAGCAATATGTTGACCATGGTGATAGACGAAGAGGGAGTTGTCAGACTTGCACTGATAAAATCCTTGTTGAATAAAAAAATCAGTAAACCTTTGGTACCACGCCCGTGGTGCCTGTTTGAGACCATAGAGGGACTTCTTGAGACGACAGACATGGTCAGGATAGTCACGATGACGAAATACCATTGGTTGATGCATAAAACGGTTTCCTGTAAGTGCCCGTGTAAGAAAGCATTTGTCACATCCAATTGGTGAATTGGCCATGACTGAGAAAGTACCAAAGTGTGAACAGTCTGAATGGTAGTTGGCTTAACCACTGGGCTAAATGTGTCACCACAATAAACTCCCACCTGCTGACTACGACCATCATAAACCAACCTGGCTTTGTACCGTTCAAGAGTACCATCTGAACGGAATTTGTGTTTAAATAACCACATACACCGAATAATATTCATGTCAGGGTGACGAGGTACCAGTTTCCAGGTCTCATTTTTAATTAAAGCACTAAATTCATTAGTCATGGTGTTATACCATTCAGGTATGGACAGAGAAACCTGTGGGTTTTTGGGTATGGGGATGATGGAGGTGGTGTTCAGGTGGAAGTGTTATTTTGGTTTGGTGATGCCGTCCATTGCGCGGGTGCGCATGGTACGAGTGGGTGCGGTTTGAGCAGGTGGTGGGGGGTGGTTAGCTGGGACAGTGTGTAACACCTCGTAAAATCATGTCCAATGATGTGTCGACACGTGTACTAAACCCTAATAAAGTCAAACGTTGACTATAATGGACTAATTTTGCGAAAAAAAACTTTGAATGTGAAAGGACTAAAAGTGTCAACATGCTTAAACTAAGCCTCTGAATGACATTACACGGTATTCGTATTTACAAATGAGCCACTTGTTGCTTGAGAGGAGCCGTTTGCATAATTATTTGAAAGTTTGCGCGTCGAAGGGTCAAAAACATCAACATGTTAATTCTTACCTCTGAGTGACCTTTTAACAAACCGAGAGCTTCATGATGTGTGATTATACTCACGCGAATGCCCAATATTGGCCATCTAAGGCTTTTATGCCAATAAGTGACGTTACGCGCAACTTTGCAAGTTAAAGGGGTTAAAAGCGTCAATATGTTTAATTATACATCTGAATGACCTTTTAACGAACCCGAAGTATTATGAAGTGCAATCATACTCTTGAGAATGCCTAATATGGGCTGCCTAGGGCTTTGACGCAATAAAATGATAATACGCGCAAGTTTGCGCGTTAGAGGGACCAAAAGCGTCAACTTTTAAATCTATGCCTTTGGGTGACCATTAAGTGAACAAAAGTGTCGTAATATTTAAGCACATGCTTGGGAATACTCAATATGGGCCACGAAAGGCTTAGATATCGTTAAACGATATTACGCGCTACTTCGTGCGACAAAGGGACTAAAAGCGACGACTAGCAAAACTACACCTTTGAGAGGCCTTTTGAACAAACCGGAAACTCCGTATTACTCAGTCGCACTCCTGAGTATACCTAAGGTTGACCATTAGAGGTTTTGAACCTTGTATTAACATGTTATGATGGATTAGAAACTTTCGTGCCAAAAATGCCAAAAATGAAAGTTTAAGAGATAATAAAATGTGAAGGGACTGTTCTTGACAAACCTTCAAAAGATGTTGCTGAACTTAAATAAATCTGATATAAAATTTTGGGACCAGATACGTCGTTATGACAGTTTAATAGCATATAAATGACAGGGACTAAAACTGTCAAAATAATAAAAGCTGAGACAGGGACCATTTCTGTTAACCTGTTGAATTTGTTGTCTGGGCTGAACCTTGTCTCGAGTCATGACCCAGGCCCGAATCCTTGCTCACGGGCTGCAAAAACAGTAAAACAGCAACTGTTATAGTTGTTTTGGCCAGAAAACGTAAATTATGAAACTCTATATATGCATAAGAAATGACAGGGACCTGAACAACAACTCTGCCGAACTTTTTGGAGCTGGGCCTTTAGCTGGCGGGCCATGACCGCCGGGCCAGAGGCCTACGCGGGCCACGAGCTTGCAGAACATCAGCAACATAATTTCTTTTTATTTTTTTTGGTATACCTTGTTCTCCCCATAGTTTTCTAAACCATTAAACTAATACATGGGGGATGTTAACTGATTTAGATAACTGGTTTTACACCTGTGATCATCCAAATGAATCCCAAATACACATGGCAAGATCCTATTAAATCACAAAAACTATATATAGGCTTCAACCTTCACATCTTCACTTGCACCTTCAAGTTCAATCTTGCTATATCTCAATCCTAGAGGACCCTGATCATTTTGGAACCTCTTTTGAGTTCTATTCAGTCCATAGGACTATTTGTAAGTGTCCTTTCGTGACTAGTATATTTTTATTTGGCTTAAAAAGCCGAAAAGTCAAGCGTTTACGATAAACGATTTGACTTTTAGCTAGACCATAAACGGTCAAGCCATTGTTCGCAACGAACATGGCTACGTGATCGTAATTAGGTAGTTGTTAAACCCTTAAAAGGGCACCTCCTAATTATCACGTTTACTTAGTTAATTGTCGGGTCAAAGTAATTAAAATAAAAGTCAAACGAGTCAGTTTTTAAATAAAATTCATAACTAATGATGGAGAAGCTATAAAATCAGATTTGTCACTTTAATAACTTGGTAAATATTAATTGAACATGTCTAGGCATGTTCAACCCGACAATTCTGAGTTTAGGCTCGGTTCGCAACCGAAAGTCGCAAAAGTTGACTTTTGCTTTGACTTTCAGTTCTGACCCGATTTAGCTTAGTTTCTTTGTGCCTTAGGGTTCCTTTGTGACCATATTATATGTTAGTAGAACCCTCTGAGGTCATACTACATGGTCCCGTAGAAATCATAGTTCATTTGCATGTTTCCGTTAAACGCTTAAAAATTGACTATTATGCCCTTATGTTATAAAAACGAGATTTTTGAAAATGTGAGATGACAAAAAGTTTTATTACTGATATTTAAGCATGTCACAAAAATTTGACATCATTTTCTGGTCTCAAACTAAAGTTATGCAAGATATCGTAAAACGAAACTTTTTATTAATTAAATTACGATTTTTGGCATAAATCAGGTTTAAACCCAAATTTTAACACCAAACTCATTACCTACTATTTTGATATTATTTTTAGGTATTTTTGGAATTTTTGGTGAAATTTTAAACTGACCATATCATTGAGTTCTCGTATAAATCGGCAAATGACGATAATACCCTTTTTGTTAATAAAATGATTTTAACATATGATTTGCATACCAAACCTTTTCCTACTGATGTTATATGTTAAATAAGATATTTTAAACAGTAGAGGCTGATAAAAATCTCAGGATTTCATAAACATCTCAAATATCGTCAATTATCGACTTTTACGACAATTAGGTGCATAGTATGGTTTAAAACCATATTTAACACCTAAGACTTGCTACCTACTAATTTTAAAAATAAATTTTAATACTTTAACAGTAAGTATAAGTCTTGAACTCAGACTTCCAAATTTGACCTTAAAAGCATATGTGAAATGACCAAAATGCCCATACGGTGCATAGTTTGGCCATAAATGATAAACCTCACATATGTATGATATCTTACTAATGTAACATGATAAAATAGATATTTTTACTGAATGTTTTAGACCAGAACCTCAGTTTACTATTAAATCTCTTTTATAAAGTTTAAAATGACCAAAATACCCTTACGGGGCTTAAATTGGTTTTAAATTCGTTTTGGGCATAATTAAAGATATCCTACTGATATCACAACATATTTTAAGAATAATAACTTTTGGAACTTGTACTTGACTCATCCGGTTACCCGTTATGCATATACGCGTTCAGTACGGTTTATGTAACTAGTTTGCATAAATTAACCGAAACGGGTCAAACCTTATCATTTTTACTTCAAAATCCAGAATGTATTTAGTTTACCCATATTATACAAGTCTTCATACTTGTTGGGTCTAAATTACATTCCATTCCGGTCATCGCTTAATCTAGTGTAACGTACCGTTTTCATATTTAAAAACTAGTCGGTCTAAGTCTATGACTTAATTAAGATCCGTTAGCATTCTAATTGGTTATTTATACCATCATTCCAGATTAGAGCCTTCCGGTAAATTGTACCTACGCTTACTTAATTGAATACGGCCGAGTTATTATAAATCTTGCTATTTAAGACAGGAGCTAGCTCAGGTAAATACTCTTAACCTATTTTCCCTTATACGGGCTTGGGATACGGTAATATAATTACCGCATGGTCAGGTATGGGATTCGAAGACCAATAAGTCAGGAAATTCAAATAACATGTTTTAATTTGTATTGCTTGACTGAAACATTGGGGGTTAATGCGACCGTGTCCTGGATATCCTTGACTCATTAATTGCAAATGGCCACGACCTAAGCACGGGGTGTAGGCATACACCCGACAGATGCGACATGGTTTATTAAATAATTTTATACCCAATATGGGTTTCCCAATAAGGGAATAAGTGGTGTGTCGGTTAATCATGAACCGGCATAGTACCGGGCCCCGTATGTAGAGCAAGTTATGTAAAACTGATAACATGAGATGTAGTTTGTCCCAAGTATAAAATCTTTCATGCCTTGTGCACCTAAACCAATTTTCATAAACATTTTCAAATGTGTCAGTTGATTGTATTTACCAGTGAAAACTGACATATTTTCAAAAGTCTAAGTGACAGGTACAAATACGTAAATAGGTTGGAAGCTGCTCAGGATTGTTAGACGAGGAACTTGCAACACCTTCGCATAAGCCATTAGTCTGATAAACTTCTTTTGTTATAATGATCCGCCTGTGGATTATTACAAGCTTGTCTGCACTAAATATTTTTATATTTTCAAGACATTTGGGTTTGTAATAATATTTTATATTCCAAGACTTCCGCTGTGCTATTCTGTGTACGTTTGACCATGACGATACCAATCTTACGTCACGATACTCCCCACCGGGCTGAGCTGTAAATATCAGGGTGTGACACAGTGGGAGCTGGTGTGTGCGGTACGGTATGGGGTTCGGAAAGGGTAGACTGGGCGACGGATTGGGTAGAGGGGTTGGCTGTTTGGGACGGGCCAGGTTGAGTAGGTGGGCCGGTAGTGTGAGAGGCGGTACTATGGTGAAGTGGGCTCGGGTGGATGTTTTGGCCTGAGGGTGTGGGATGGTGTGGGCCGGATGTATGGGCTGGAGTGGTAGGGGCGGGTGTAGATGTTGAGTGAGGAGGAAGGGGAGGTGAAGGCTGAGGGGGTTCGGGTGTGTTAGGAGAAGCAGTTTGGTGTTGGATATGAGGCCAAAGTAGAGGAGATAAATTTTGGTACAAAAAATTATAATTGGTGGGGGATTGCGGTTGTTGTATGATGTAGGGGAAGATGGATTCCTCAAATTAGACATGTCGTGATACAAAGGTTTGATTAGAGGAAAGGTCAAAGCATTTATAGCCACGATGGTTTGACGGATATCCAAGAAAGACACATGGTTTTGAATGGTTTGTTAGTTTGTGAGAGATGTTGATAGGGAGAATGGGGTAACATAGACATCCAAATACACGAAGGTGTTTATAAGTTGGAAGGACGTTGTATAAGAGGGTGGTAGGGGTAAGAAATTTGTGAGATTTCTTGGGTAAGATGTTGAGGAGATTGGTTGCGGTTTCAAGTGCATGGTGCCAATGGTTGGGGGGAAGGGAGGTTTGGGCAAGCAGAGTACATATCATGTTATTGATGGTACGAATCTTCCATTCCGCTTTGCCGTTTTGGGAGGAGGTGTGGGGGCACGAAAAGCGAAATTGCATTCCATTGAGGTGGCAAAATTGTTTAAAATTGTTATTGGTATATTCGGTGCCATTGTCACATTGGAATTGCTTGATTTTTCGTTCAAATTGGGTGTTGATTAAATTATTAAATTGGGTAAAGATGGTGTACACTTGAGATTTATTGGTGAGAGGATATGTCCATAGAAAATCAGTGAAATCATCCAAAAATAAAATATAATAACGATGTCCACCAGTGCTTAAAACTGGTGAAGTACACAAATCACTATGAATGATATCAAAAGGCAAATGAGTTTTATTGATAGAATCATAAAAGGGAAGCTTGACGCTTTTGCCAAAAACACATGACTGATAAAGTGTATTGTTTGGTTTACTAAAATTAATAAAAGAACAAGACTTTAACAATTGCAATAGATTGGATCCCGGGTGCCCAAGACGTTGGTGCCAACGATCTTGGGTGATAGCAGTGAAGGGAGTTGGAGAGGTAGGTGACTTGATGAAGTTGGTGGTGAGAAGATAGAGGTCTCCCGAGCTATTGCATCGTAGGATAGGAGCCTTATTGAGATCCTTCACAAGAAAACCAAACGGGTAAAATTCAATGGATAATAAGTTGTCCGTCGCCGATGAGGTTTTGATATTTAACTCTATGAGACATGATTCTTGAGGATTGATTCTTGATACTTGATTCTTATGGAACTATGATTTTTGATACTTTGGTGCTTGACTCTTGAGACTCGTGCAACTTGAGACTTGGTTGAACAAGAGACTGGAGACTTGTCACTGGCGGAAACTATGAAACTTGGAAACTAAGGTGTTAATGATGTAATCTAGTTATGTGATACTATTACCCAATAATACGCTACTCAACGCTTAATCTAA
Organism: Helianthus tuberosus; assembly: GCA_030545235.1. NCBI lineage: Eukaryota > Viridiplantae > Streptophyta > Magnoliopsida > Asterales > Asteraceae > Helianthus > Helianthus tuberosus. Next base: position 15,719 of record JARYGA010044176.1, read on the forward strand.
CTCGTGAAATGAAACAAAGACGGGAACGCAGAAAGGATGGGATTGACCGAACGGCAATCCGATCGGATGACCATCCGATCTGATGACCATCCGATCTGATGACCATCCGATCGGAGGGCCATTCGATCGAATTGCCATCCGATCTGCTGCACACCGCCTTTATCTCCTCCTTGCACTATAAATAGGAGCTGTCACATCATTTCTCACAGACGTGACAGCCTCCTTCGACCAGACGCACGCACTCCCTCTTCTCTTCCATTTCTCGGTGATTTCGGTATGTTTTACACTAGATTCTTGTACGTCTTTGATCACTACACTATTCTCTACGAGATTCTCCTTTGAAATCTCACTTTACACCATGAAATCTCTGAGATTCTAGCCCTTGAGGATGACATCATCATGGCGGTTTGTATAAACTATTGTGTGATGTCATTCTAGTCAAGATCTAGCTCAGATCTAAGGAATTTCATGCGTTTCTACACTGAATCCTTACTAAATCTAAACTTTTCAGCTAAAACTTATGTTTTCTTTATCTTTCTTAAACTTTTACTTAGATCGGTGTGATCCGGACCCAAACGGACTATAGACTTGATGATTAGTCTGAAGTTGGTTTGGAAATGAATTGTTGCAGGAGAAGATGACCAGAGTACGAATTCCAACATAAGCACCGTCACGAAGAGACGACTGATCGGACTGGGGTGATTCCCATCTGATCAGACCAGTTGAACGATAATGTGTTTACCATTGTCTCAAGACATACCATGCCGTCACCGTTAAACTAGAAACTTGGAAACTTTAGGAACAAGGTCACAACGATCGAATGGCAATCCGATCGGACTGCCGTCCGATTGAACTGCCATCCGATCGAAGTGACATGTGCCTTTTACCCTTTCAACACTTAGAATCTTTTTGAAACTGAGACTTTGAATCTTTGAAACCTTGGAACTTCGGAATCGAATGGCAATCCGATCGGACTGCCGTCCGATTGAATGACCATCTGATCGAAGTAACTTAAGTTGAACACTTGACTTAACTTTTTGGAATCTCACGCTGGGATCGAATGACCATTCGATCGAATGGCCATCCGTACGGATGACCATCCGATCGGATAGCAATCCATCCCCCACTCACTATAGTCACCTCAATCGAATGGCAATCCGATCGGACTGCCGTCCGATCGAAAAGCCATCCGACCAAGATGACTGATCCGACACTTTGCGCAATCTCGTTGTTTTGTCCGACGCTTATCTGTTGTATCTAATCAGGCTAATTCTAAAGAGCTCCCTTTGATCCAATAACACTTAAGTTGTTAAGCAATCACTAAGAGTATACTCGATCCCTTTTTGTTTTAAACTTTGGGATGCAACATGTATTCTATGAAACTGGAAACTTGATACTTTTGGAATCTAAACTCTATCCTATGTGTATGTGAAACTTGTGATTCTTGATTCTTGATTCTTTATGCTATGTGAACGTTTAATCCAGAGTGTGTAGTTCCGCCTTAACAATAGTAGCGCTATAGGAGATGCACCTCCCCATTATTCTCGGGGGTATTGTTGGGAGGATTCTAGTTTTCCTTGAGTCTTGGGAAAACACTAAAGCATCGGGACACTTGGGCTATCACTTGGACTGCGAACACTAGCATGACTGAAACTATTTTATCATTTACACGATGGATATGAGTCTTTTTAATCTACTATGCTATTCTCAAACTTGTATACTCGCCGGTACATTTTTGTACTGACTTTATTTAATACATGTTGCAGGCTGATAGGATGCTATGGAAACAAGTGAAACAAGCTAGGATTGATGCTTAGAAACTCGCCTAGTTTAATCTATCAAACTTGAAACAATGTTTTGTGATTGTAATTGTTCACCAGTCTTGTGTTGATGTTTTGGAAAAAAATTGCATGAAACTTATTTAATCTACATATTGAAACTATTAGTGTTATGGATCCTCGTGAGCAATCTGAACGCTTAGTGCCGCACCCCGATGTTTCCGCCATCGGTTGGGGTGTGACAGTGGGGCAGCTTGGGTTGGGCCGAGAGATGGGTAGGTAGTGGTGTTGTAGTTTTGGGCTTGTTTTAGAAGATTGGTTGTTGGTCCAATTCTTAGGGAAAACAATGTAGGGGTGGTTTGGTTGAGAAGAGTAGGAGGTGGAGCGATTGGGTTGAAAGGAGGATGTCCGGCCTCGGACTCGGCCGCGAGAGCGACCTCGGCCTCGGCTTGGGTCACGAGAACTATTGGGGGCAGGAGGGTTGTTATTGTGTCACGGCCCCCAAGCCGTTTTGCCCGGTTCAGAAGCCGCGGGATAGAAACCCGTGGTATTGGTATTTAATTTGCAGCGGAAATTTTAACAGGATCATTTGAACAGAAAACACCAAATTATTTTATTATAAGTTTCTGGACAAACCCCGTATTCTACACTAAAGGAATTTCACTGGGAAATCCCCTGATTACAGAAAACATGTTTATTTATTTACTGATCCACTTTATTTAAGCTGGAGTGCTACGCGGCACTTTTCCTTTTCCTCACAGTAAATCACCTGAAACATGTTTTAAAAAGATTTGATCAGCGAAAAATACTGGCGAGTGCATTCAATTTGTACAGAAGACACATTGTTATAATTTACAGTATTAAGAGCGATTACAATTGCTTCTATCTTATAATTAGCTGACCCGGTTGTCACTCGACCGAATCTGTGACTGTGGTCATATCACTATTGGGTCCGTTCACCCAAAAGTGACGTTATCACTATTTAGGTCCTTTCACCTAAAAGCGACGCTAACTAAGTAATGTGTACAAAACCCCACGTACTGTCAGTAATTTAAGATAACAAAGACTTAATCACTGTAAATATAACTGGAAAACATTTAGGGTTTGTAAAGCAACATTGATAAAAACAGAATGACTCACATTGCAGATTTAAACGGTCACAGGTTGCCTACTGGTTATGCCGTAAATCTAGTAAAATATATAATGCAAACGAAACTAGGTTAGTAACTTAATTCAACATTTACGATAATTCATGAGATCGAAACCCTCACGACGAATGACAAAGTATAGCCCAATGCAGGCAGTACTTAAACATTCATCGGATCGGTTTTAATCGATCGGACATTGTATCGTAGCAGTGATCGAGTAATTACCCTATTATCGTAGCAGAATGTCAAGGTTTTGAGTGTATTTGGAAAGAACAGAGCATAAAACAACGCACGAAATGAGTTTTTACGTTGAAACAATCAAACCATGCAAGTGCCAAGTCCCTGGGTTATATACTGGATTTGGGTCTCCCCCGCGTGTCGCGCCGAATACCCTAGCCGCTGGCGCGTGTCACGACAACGACCCACCTAGGCTAGGGTAGCTTGGTGTCTGGGATAGCCTTGCTGTGTTGTAAAATTTCAAAACTACGTGTTATAAGTCCGTTTTAAGAGGATAATATCAATTAGGGGATCCCCCCCTGAGTTTTAGGAGGCCCTGTTGCTGGTTTTGTTTGTTTTTCAAATTTCGGGTCGCACCTTACCACTTGGGGGGTCTCAATTAGGGTTTCTTAGTGTGCCTTTTTGGAATAGGAAATAGCAAATTTTTCGAGGTTTGTTACATCCTCCCCACCTTTTTTAATATCTCTTCCTCGAGATTTACTTAAATAAATAAGGATACTTTCATTTTATTTCTGATTCCAGCTCCCACGTGTATTCAGGTCCTCTTTTTGAATCCCATTTTACTTTGACCAGGATCAATCTCTTGTGTTTGAGATTCTTGACCTTTCTATCTTCTATTTGGAGAGGTTTCTCAACAAACTTTAACTTTTCATTTACCTCTATATCCTGAAGAGGTACTACCAGTGATTCATCAGATAAACACTTCTTAAGATTAGATACATGAAATATATCATGTACCCCGGCTAGCTCTTCTGGTAGTTGTAATTGATATGCGACTGGTCCTATTCGTTGGATAACTATAAATGGTCCTACATATCTTGGACTCAGTTTTCCTTTCTTACCAAATTGAACGACTCCTTTCCAAGGAGAAACTTTTAATAGTACCTTGTCTCTAACTTGAAATTCTAACGGCTTACGCCGATTATCGGCGTAACTCTTCTGGCGGTCTCGGGCCGTCTTTAGCCTTTCCTTGATTTGAGTTATCTTATTGGTGGTTTCCTGTACAATTTCGGGACCTGATAATTGACTTTCTCCTATTTATGCCCAACATACTGGAGTTCGGCACTTCCGTCCATACAGTGCTTCGAATGGAGCAGCATTGATGCTTGTGTGATAACTGTTGTTATAGGAGAATTCTATTAATGGTAAATGGTCGTCCCAATTTCCACCGAAATCTATAACACATGCTCTTAACATGTCTTCCAGGGTTTGGATCGTCCTTTCACATTGTCCATCTGTCTGGGGGTGGTATGTTGTATTTAAATTCAATCGCGTCCCCATTGCTTGTTGGAAACTTGTCCAGAAATGCGAAGTGAAACGACTATCCCTTTCTGACACAATGGAGAGTGGAACTCCATGTAGTGACACTACCTCGTCTACGTATAGCTTAGCTGGTCTTTCCATGCTAAAGGTTTCTTTCATTGGTAGGAAATGAGCTGATTTGGTTAATCGATCCACAATCACCCAGATTGCATCGTTACCTTTCTTGGTTTTGGGTAGCTAAGTAACAAAAACCATTTTTATTAATTCCCATTTCTATACGGGCATTACTAACTGTTGAAGTAAACCTGAAGGTTTTTGGTGTTCTGCCTTAACTTGTGAGCAAGTTAAACACTTAGTATAACAACCCCCCTAAATAATTTTCGACACCCTAAAAATATTTAGGATATCCCAATATGTCCCAATATACACCCCGTATACGCAAACAGGCCCCGAATACCTTTATTTTTATTAAAATAAATTAAAAACGAAATTAAAGGGGTCGCCGCGGGCCGCGACGGCTGGAGATCAGGGCGCACCCTTGGGCGCCACGTGTCAGGACGCGTGTGGAGGCTACCAGTCGAATCAGCCAAGCTAGGGCCTACCCTAGCTGCCCTCGTGGGCCGCGAAGCCCCTGGAGGACACCTACGCGGGGTGCGACAGAACCAGAATCTGGCCCTATAAATTGAGGGCATCGGCCTTCAGTCGCAGTCGCTCACACTTTCTTTTCTCTCTCGAATTTTCACATAGTTAAAGCTATTCTCGGGCATAGTACCCCCCTAAATAACGAAGTTCTGCCTCGTTGTAAGTATCATAACCCCGATTATGTATTAGATACGCTGCCCTATTGATCCAGGGTTCCATGACGGCTGTCGTGGTTCTGCCCTACGTAGTCGTTGGAATGCCGTCTCGGGAAGGGTATTACTAATGTAAATATTGGGTTATTATTCTAATGCGTGTGCATTTGTGTAATTTATAGATAATCACCAGGAAATCCTTAAGGAAAACCCTAAGACAGCAATGTGAGTAATCTCCTTTTTGCAAACTGTTTTTACAAAACCTCATATGATTAACACTATATTAAACAGAGATTGAGTATTAGTATTCTACAATTATCATCGGTATGTTGGGGTTTTGTATACAAAATTTGTTACTACATTGTGAGTAGTAACATGACCACAAGTCGGGTTGACAGTACCGTGGGTGGTAATTAAAGTAGATGGAAACAAATGTAATTGCGCGACCTCCCTCAATACTGTACAATGGTTTTACTTTATTTGATTAAACTGGGATTCACTCACCAATATTTTCCACTAACAAAATGTTTTTAAACGCGTTTTAGGTAACAAATTGTGAAAGCCAAGTAGAAGCCAGCTGGACAGCACTGAAGGCTTGGAAAAGTGGCTATAAAGTTACCTAAAATAAAGAGATGTTTTATTAAATAAAATAGGGTTTATCCCTATGAAAATGTGTGTACTTGAAACTTGGGATTTTTCCCATGTGTTTAATATTATAAAAGCGTGGTATTTTACTCTGATAAAATATTTCCTAACTACGGTCCTGGTGAAATTTCCGCTGCCAAAATGATAAACATCTGGATACCACCAAAACTGGCCGCGGCCTCCCGTTCCCGGGTTGTTAAGTGACGGGGGTTGCGACAGAAGGTGGTATCAGAGCTAAGCCACTGATTCAGCCACATAAGTGTTCTGCTGACACCAAGATATTATTTAAAATGTTAGGAAATTATCTACAGAAATACATGCATATCTGTATTTTATTATTGTGTGTTATTTGACTATTTGTTAGTTTACAGTATGAGCGATCAAGGACCCTCCGACGCCTATCGTCAGTTGTCTAGCTCACCTAGGAGCGAAGGCACCTCTTCACAGCCTGCCCTCTCAAGGTATTCAATTAACAATGAAGATGGGATATTCGTGTTTAAGGCTCAGTCTGAAGAGCCATTCCTTCCTAAAAAGAGAGGTTGGTTCAGTAGGGGAGCGCATGAACGTAGGAAGAGAATGAAAAAGTTACAACAACAGCGATTTTTAGCAGCCGCTAAGAGAGAAACAGATGCTCACACCCAAGATATGCTTAATAGAAGCTTAGCAAACTTCCATATTCTAGCAACCACAGCTGCCGACCCAAACCTGGAGCAACTCATAGCACCCCAACCATTACCCTTGTTTCCCACACAACCAATGGAGATTGAAGTCAATCCAGAAAACCAAATCCCAGCACCAGCCTTTGACCCAACTGAGATACCTAGAGTACCCACACCCAATCCCTTAGACCCAGACTACGACCCGTGGTTTGAAGATCATAGGGATTATCAGCAACGCTACCCAATATCAGAAGAACCCATGCCAAACCTAGCTGCTTACCTAGGTCAGGAACCTCTAGATCCCTATCATGATAATGATGAATACATTAGGGAAATGCTAGAGAATCCATACCCTCAGGAAGAACCCATGCCACAGTACCCAGATCCAGTACCAGCACCTGCACCCCCAATGAGTGCAGAGAATGTGCAAGAACTCCGCACCTTCGGTGAGGAGATTTTAGAAAATAGTGACAGGATGAGGCAGATCGGAGAATGACTCGTCTGGAAGTACGACGAGCGTAATATGGAGTTCTGGATGAACCCATATCAGTGATGGTGATAGTAATAATAATATAATAGTAAATATATATATAATATGTGTGTATGAAAAAAGTATATATATATATATAATGATAATATATATGTTATAATATAGACCACTTCGTGGTTAAGGATGCATATTTGTACTTTATTTCAGTTGTATTGTAATAATTATAGATGCATACTATAAGAAAGAGTAAGTCGCAATGTTCGATGGTTTTGATTAATATGTGTGTTGTTTGGTTGATTAAATATTAACTTGTGATATTAATATGTGGCAAATGTTTAAAATTCAGATGGACAACGAAGTGAACCAGGAAAACCAGAATAACAACGATAACCCGAACAACAATAATAATGGAAACCAAGTAGATAACAGTGACACCCAACACATAGTGGCACAAGGGATAATAGATGCGATGCCATATATTATCAAAACAGTTAGGGAAGCTGATAATAAAAGTAACAACGGTAGTAAGCAACCAACTGAACCTGAACAAAGCGTAAACAATGGACCCATACTTCAAGTGCCCATTCCTAAAAGAAGAAGAACCATGTCTTATGGTTGTTCTTATAAGGAATTATGGTCTTGTAAACCAATGGAATTCTCGGGCAATGAAAGGTCTGTTGTAGCCCTACGATGGATAGAAAAGACTGAGGCAGTCTTAAAAATAAGCAAGTGTGCTGAAGAGGATAAGATATTGTTTGCTTCCAATCTGTTTAAGAATTAGCACTAGAATGGTGGAACACTATCCTCCAGTCTAGGAGAAGTGATAGAGTTTACAATATGGAATAGGAGGAATTCAAAAATATGGTAGAAAGAAAATTTTGCCCTCCTAATGAAAAGGAACATATAGCAAATAAGTTCCTAAACCTTAGAATGACTGGAGTGGATAGTAAGGGGTACACTACGTTATTCTTTGAATATGCTAGAATAGCGTCAACCCTTGCATCACCTGAACCAGTATTAATCTCCCATTATATATGGGGATTAATCAGTGAGATTAGGCATGTAGTCAAGGCAGCTAGACCTCAAACCATAGAAGAAGCTGTAGAACTAGCAAACACCTTGACTGATGAATTAGTGCGTACTCGAGAAGAGGATCAAAGGAGAAACCTAGTTTAAAGGCTTACCCAAGAATTTCGTTATGGAAATTCCAACCGTGGGAAAAATGTAGGTTCTACCTCTGCACAGGTTCTACCTCTGCACCGTACTGCAAGGCTTGCAAGAAGAAGCATTCAAGAAAATGCTCCACTTACTGCAGTTTCTGCAAGATACCAGGACACAAGGAAGAAGATTGTAGGAAGAAACCAAATAATGGAATGTGCTTCAACTGTGGAGAAAAAGGTCACATCAAGCCAAACTGTCCAAAACTAGCTCCAGCCCCGAACACCAAGAATACTAAAAATGCTAGAGCATTTGTTCTGACCAAAGTTTTATTAATACTTCATTTTGCAAACTTAGTTAATGATGTTTTTAGTTAAGATATTATTTGACTCTGGTGCAAACCAAAGTTTTATTAATACTTCATTTTGCAAACTTCTCAATCAGTCATTAACTAAAGTTCCACAAGAATGTTTAGTAGACACAGCAAATGGAGAAACCATTAAGATTTCTGAAATCTTGCAGGGAGCAAGAATAGAATTTTTAAATCAAAAAATTATTGCAAACCTTTACCCAATGAATCTGGCAGGATTTGATGTTGTGTTAGGAATGGATTGGTTAATAGCCAACAAAGCCAATATTTTATATGATCAAAAGTCAATCCAAGTAAATTCACCAAAAGGTGAAAAGATCACAATTAAAAGAGATAAGCCATCTAAATCCACAAAATTCATCTCTGTGATGAAAACAACAAGTTATATCAGAAAAGGATCATTAGTGTATTTGATTTCTATAATCACTAACACTAAAGGGAAAGAATTAAAAGATATTCTTGTAGTATCTCAATTTCCAGAAGAATTGCCAGGACTACCTCCAGACAGGAAAGTTGAATTCAGAATCCACCTGTTACCAGGAACAGCACCAATTGCCAAGGCACCTTACTGTTTGGCACCCGCAGAAATGCAGGAACTTAAGAAATAGTTAGATGAATTGTTGGAAAAAAGGATTCATACAACCAAGTTCATCACCTTGGGGAGCACCGATCTTATTCGTTAAAAAGAAGGACGGATCAATGCATATGTGCATTGATTACCGCGAATTGAACAAAGTCACGATAAAAAATCGGTACCCATTACCGAGAATCGATGATCTGTTCGACCAATTGCAAGGAGCTTGATTCTTCTCTAAAATCGATTTACGATCCGGATATCACCAATTGAAGGTGCAGGAAGAGGACATTCCTAAGACCGCTTTTAGAACCAGGTATGGCCATTATGAATTTACTGTCCTGCCATTTGGTCTAACCAATGCCCCAGCTGCATTTATGGACATGATGAACCGAATATGTAAGCCATATTTGGATAAATTCACAATTGTATTTATAGATGATATTCTCATTTACTCTAAGAGCAAAGAGGAACATGCAGGCATCTGCACGCATTTCTAAGTTATTGAGAAAAGAAAAGCTTTATGCAAAATTTTCGAAATGTGAATTTTGGTTAGAACAGGTATAGTTTCTTGGACATTTAGTCAATAATGAAGAAATTCATGTGGATCCCACAAAGATCGAGGCGATTACTAAATGGAAAAACCCTGAGTCACCAACCGATGTTAGAAGTTTCTTAGGATTGGCCGGTTA
>JARYGA010044177.1:0-32646 GCA_030545235.1 Helianthus tuberosus
TAAATTGCCATTTTAGTCCCTGAGGTTTGTCCTAAATTGCCATTTTAGTCTAAATAGTTTATTTTTCTCCTCTGGGTCCCTGAGTTTTGCATTTCTTTGCCATTTTGATCACATTGCCTAACTCCGTCTAAAAACTCAGTTTTAACCAGGGGTATTTTGGGTATTAACATAAAAAGGTTTATAAATTACCATTTTAGTCCAATCTTTTTTAAGAAACCGGTCCGATTTTGGTCTTCAAAGTCAACAACTGGTCTGGAACCAGTTACGTTTGGGGTTTTTTTATCGGGTTTTAACCGGTTTGTCCGGATAAATTTCGGGTTTTAGTCGGTTCGGGTCCATGTTTTGACTAGGTAGAGTAGGAACCGGTTCTAGTGGTTTCGGTTCATTTTCTTTTTCTTTTGCCGGGTTTGGAACTGACATGTACCTAGGGCTGGCAAATCATGTCTTAGCGGGTTTAACAGGTATCTGATAACGCGAACAACAAAAATTTTAAACATGAATACGACTCGTTTAACTACTTTATATCAAGTGTCTACAAGACAGATGTATATTTTATGCACCTAGAAGGAGAAATAATGGATCCTAACTTTCAAATTTTGATTATTTTTAAAAACGTAAAAAATCACATGGTGTACTTTTCTGTTATCGTGTCTTAGCAGGTTACCTACAGGTTACATGTACCCGCGGTCGGGAAGGGAACGAACTGGTTCTGGATTAGGTATTTTTGGTCGGTTCCGGGTCTGGGTTTTATGTCCTCACAAGTTGGCCTAGTGGTTAGTCACAGCTATCAAATGTTTGGGTAATATACCTTCTTCTATAAGGTATGCATAAGAATGTGAAGTTTTAATATCCTAGATTTTGATAAATTATTTAGGGGAATGTAATAGTGATGTAACATTTTTTTTAGATGAATCATTATTGCCATTATTTACCATCTATGCAAATAGTTACCAAAACCTTAAAGATTGAGTTGATGGAGGACACAATCAACAAGATCGAAGAAAAGAACGCCAATGATTTAAATTGTTGTATAAAGTCTTAAAAAGGAATTATATAAAATTCGAAAGAAATTTGCTTAGTAGTTAAATTATAGAAACAAAACCAAATGAAAGCCTAAAATGACTAAAACAAAACCAGAAATAAGGATTCAACATTAGAATAACCAAATGAAAGCCTAAAATGACTAAAACAAGCATATTAGAATATAATGTACTTTACATTTGGTTTCGAACCTCATCAAAACAACATATGTGAAAACTATTTTTTTTATAAATAAATTACTTATTGTAGGATAACTAGTTTTTTTTTGTCGTCGCGTGTTGCGGAGAAACCGAGCAAATGATAATGTAAAACAAACGTGATTTGAAAATATAGCATGTTGTTTAGAAAGTTAAACCATTAGAACGGTTTAGTTTATCATCGTACTGTTTTCTGATACCAAATAAATATTTATTATAAGTACAATTTCTTTTTAACAAAACTTATAACAATTTCATTTTTAACAAAACTTACTACGTACTTAAGTTATAAACGTAAATTATTAAAGAAGTATCAAATTAATCGATAATATATGTTCTAATAAAAGAAAAGAGAATTATTAAAAAAACGGTAGAGGAAATATATGGTTTTAAAAAAAGAGAAAAAAATATATTATTAAAAATAAAAAAAATAATAAAAAGCTTTATTCATCATCGTTCACTAACAATATATATATAATTATAAATTAAACAAAACACTAAAAAACACTACACAAATTACAAAAATGCCACAAATCACTATTCATTAACTTCTCCTATTAATAGTATATATAAACGTAAATTATTAAAGAAGTATCAAATTAATCGATAATATATGTTCTAATAAAATAAAAGAGAATTATTAAAAAAACGGTATAGGAAATATATGGTTTTAAAAAAAGAGAAAAAAATAAAAAAAATATATTATTAAAAATAAAAGAAATAATAAAAAGCTTTATTCATCATCGTTCACTAACAATAGATATATAATTATAAATTAAACAAAACACTAAAAAACACTACACAAATTACAAAAATGCCACAAATCACTATTCATTAACTTCTCCTATTAATAGTATACAATATACAATGTTATACTGTGTTTTATACTTTTATAGAATAGATTAAACTCTCTTGTTGATAAAATGAAAGGCCACTTAATTTTTTAATTGAAAAATAAAGGCTTCATTACTACACTTAATTGTATCATATTTCTTCAATATCACCACTTACTAGTTTTTTTTTAAACCGTAATTCTAATCTACTCCTCTTAACCAGTCATACATGTACCTTGCAAGATTTAAACATTTCACCCTTTTTATATAGGTGATCAGGTGAGGCACCTTACCACCAAACCGTATCCGTAAGTTAACCACTTATTCGTAACAATAATGCAATAACTAGAGATACTAGTAACTAGGGCTATAAACGAAACGTAAACAAACACAAATGAACGTGAACCAATACAAACGACCATAAATGAACATATATTAATTTGAGAATAAAAATAACATTTTCAATTCCCAAACACTAGACATGACATATCACGCAAAACTAAATAACGAAGTATGTGACATAACTATCCGAAAAAAATATAACATAATAATAGCAAACATATCTCGAAATGAGGTCTCAAAGTTGTAAGTTCCCCAAATACATAACTAGACTCCATTAGCCATCAAGCTTGATCACTGCTATTATCAATGTGTTGATATACTGGTGATGGCATGACCTCTATTCCTGAAATATATAAAAAAAAATTGTATGTCAAAAGAGATATCAGTGAATCCAACACCAAGAAATATTCCAAATTCACATGTGATGACCAAAGAGAAAGGTTCAAAAGCAAGAAACATTCCAAATTCACAATGATGGTATAGATATTATCAGCGGGCATGTGAATAAGAAGCTTAGAAACAAACACAAAAAAGAGATGACCTGAAATCTTAGGTACTGTGCAAAATATATTAACATAGATGAATTTTCCTGCCGCTTCAGAAGTTTTTTACGAAATAGTAGACAACTTAAATATCAGGTGTCTTGGTTTTAAAGCGTTTGGCGATCCAAAGCGTTTTAATCCCAAAAACCAATGCGTAATGCGCGCGCATCACATATGCAAGGCGTTCTTTATAAAAAGAATTTAACTTTACCCTTGAAGACAACACAAGATGGATCATAAATGCATCACTTAACTTTGGAACAAAAGAATACTGAATGCACACCATAATCACATAAACAAAAAACAAAAAACAAACAGGAATCTGTTTTGGTCAAAAATCAAGCAATGATAATGCAACCAAACTTTCTGTTGTGAGGTATGATGCTTGAATTGATGAACAATACTAAGGATCGCTCAAAAATGAAATGAACAAGTGACACAAAGATTTATATGAGGAAAAAGCCCTTGATCAATGAATGATCTCCGGCATAAAAAACCTCGGGTGATGGAAACTACCGATCACCAACTCCAATTAAACAAGAAATGTATTACAACTTCGGATGATAGCGAGCTAGTTACAAGGATCACTATAGTGTAATGTGCAAAAAAGTGTGTAATCGCCAAGTGAATTGTCAAGAGCTGGTGAGAGCAGTTGCGAGTGTGTGTGTTAAGCTAAAAATAGCCAAGTGTTTCTATTTAGCTCGCTATCCCCTTTAAAAATAGAAAATATCTAAGCTAACAAACTTTCCGCATTTTGTGCAAGTCCTCCACGAACTCCATAACATCCACTTTAGTTAAGCACGTGCGGAATAAGTATGGAATATGCTCCAGGAATATCGCCAAGACCAAGTCCAAGCTCGTACTCCTGCAAAACAACTTCATATTCAAAGCAGACAATCGTTAGCATAAGGATCCTTATGATGATCCATGATCCTGATCCCACAATAACTTCTGAGGATCACTAATTCAAACAGAATTAAGGATCACTAAGCCCAATAGTAATTGAGGATCACTGATCATTCAAAAATCCTCCCCTAACAATTGCCCCCAAAATATAAGGAGTAATTTGTAAATGAATGAGTTATATTTTCTCGTTCTTATCCGTAACCAACTAACGGATATATAGCCGTCGTAATTGAACTATCCGTTGCCATCCTGACGTCATTGAGGTGACTATCCTGCAAAATCATTATTATAAATTGAAGTTAGAGATAAGGGTTAGAGAGCATTTAAATTCGTGCGTTTCCTTCTTTAAATCTCCATTCGAAGACTTGATCAGGTATTTCTCTTTCCTTTCTCTCTTCATCTTCTCACTTTGTTTCTTCTTCTTCACCACTGTCATAATCGAGATGATGCTAAGATCCTCACCGGCTAAGGATCACAAGAAGGACCGCCCCTTGAAAAGCCAAGGGATCATAAAAGATTCTGCAAAAGAACGATGTTGCTTCACTGATCCATAGATAGACAGAATCCGCCATTGTTTTTCGGCAAACACCGATTTCAAACCATTTGATCCCACCATTCTAAGTGACTACGTTTCTGAAACCTGGGTAGCTTTTCCGGTTACCCCATTCACAATAGGATACTCATATCCTTTTCTAGATTTCACCCAATCCTTCTTCTCTCTCAACGGCATCTCCTACATTCAAGCGATGCCAATGATCTGGAGGGTCTTATATACCCTTGAAAGGATCATTGAACATGAAGGAATTGATATGAGAATGTCGGAGTTTGCAGAGAAGTATGATCTCGTAAGCCATGGATCTCATCGGTATATACTCAAACACAAACTTGGTGAAGAACACCCCATCTTCAAAGCCACTAAGAATGACATCAACTGGAAACGGCGATTCTTCTTTGTCAGAAGGGATTCTATCCCTGATGGAAAGGATCTGCCTAGAAAATGGACAACTCATGGTAGGATAGAGGATCCTGAGAAGGATCACAGGATAACCTTGTCTTTGCTGAGGATCACTAACATCCTTCTGTTTCTATTTTGCAGTTGTTACTGTCGCACACCTCATCACAACACCTGCAACAAAGGAAAGGCTTGCTGCTTTCCGAAGACTTGATCCTGCAATAAGATCATTTAAAGCGAACACCCAGGATTCTCAAGAAGTATCCTCAGGTTCTGTCACTATGTCGAGTAAGTATCCATGTTTATATGTAATTAAATGCTTAAATTAAAATGAAATAGGGATACTTATCTGTTTTGGGTGTGTAGGTGCTGGAAAATCTTCAAGATCTGCCTCCAAATTCAGTGTCACTGACCTTGACACTGTCCGATCCTCAAAGAAGAAGCTTGCTGCCAGTCCAGCTGTCACGATCCCCAAGGCTACCACTTCTAAGGGCAAGGGTAGCAAGAAAAGAAAGACCTCTGAGGCTGACAATCTAGAAGGCTTGCCTCTGATCCGCCATCAGTTCCTCGAGTACTTTGCTGAGGTAAGGATCACTGACTTAGCTTAATTATCCTGCCCACTTAAGGATCACGTGATCCTGAGCTTTGCATTGTTTTTTTGCAGAAATTTGCTGAAATTGAGGACTACGTAGGCAATGTTGAAGAACTCGAGCTAAAGTGCCTGGACTTCCAAAAGATGATGCTAGCCAAGGATAAGACGATTGCAACCCTTGAAGATAACGTTAATCTGGTGAAGAGGGAGCTTGTTGTCACACCCCGATTTCCACGTGTCACCGGTGGGCCCGGTGGGGAGTATCGTGACGTGGTTGGCAACATAATAGTCAAACAACACAATACTTAATATGCACAGCGGAAGCAATTTAAAAGATATAATACAACCGAATTTAATATTGTAATATCAATGTCACAATATTCGGAAGTTTATCCACAGATGGATCGGAAATAAAATAGAAACAATAGTTCAACAGACTTCAGGCATCTTAAGCTTGCGAGATTTCTAATGATGCAAAGGAGAAATCCCAGCCAATTTCGCTTAGTACCTGCATTTAATCTTTTTGGGAAAATACGTCAGTTTACACTGGTAAATACAATCAACTGACTCATTTTGGAAAATGATTGAAAATTGATTTGGATGCACGTGGCATAAACATTTTATTTAACTTGGGAGAATTATTTAATATTATAATCTTGTGAACGAATTACATGTTCCTTGTGCGTTCAGTAGCCCGGATCTTGTCCGGGTTAAAGATCAATAGACACACCACAATATACTTTTGTGCACTGACGGGTGTACGCCTACACCCCGCGCTTAAGTCGTGGCCATTTCGTAAAATGATGCCAAGGATATCCGGGACACGGTCATTAACCCCCCAAAGGCTTTAAGTAACAAGACTGTTTAAACGAGCCGATCAAATTATTCAATTAACCACCCAACGATGGAAGATTTGATGCCCGATCAAGCGGTATGCTATATATCGTAACCCAAGCCCGTATAGGGAAAATAAGTTAAAAGTATTTACCTGAGCAAAGTATATATCACAATAAGCAAATTGCAAGTAGCTTTTACTGGTCCTCCTAATCTGGAACGAAGGTTTATAATAACCTATTAGAATCCTAACGAGTCTTTAATTAAGCTTAAGCTTAGACCGGCTAGTTTCAAAGATACGGTTCGTACGCACGATTAAGCGAAGACCGGATAGAATGTGTTTTAGACCCGACAAGTATGAAGACTTGTTTAATATGGGTATATTATACACACTCTGGATTTTGAGATAAAACCAATAAGGTTTGACCCGTTTTGGCTAGTTTATGTAAACTAGTTGCATAAACCGAACCGAACGCGTAATAAGCGTAACGAGTATTCATGAGAGCTATTTACAGGTTTCCTAAGTTAATATACTTCATATATGTTGTGACATCAGTAAGATGTCTTTTATTATGCCCGAAACGAATTTAAACACAAACTATGCCCCGTAGGGGTAGTTTGGTCATTTAAAAGGTTATAAAGAGTTTAAATATTCACCTGAGTTACAGGTCTGATGTGATTAGAAAAATACTTATTTTACTAAGTTATAACAGTAGGATAAAGTATATATGTGAAATTTAGTAATTATAACCAAACTATGCCCCGTAGGGGTATTTTGGTAATTTCACATAAGCCGAAAAGCTCAAAACTGAAGTCTGAGTTTATCAACCTTTGCTTAATGTTAAAACATTATAATTTGCCTCAAATATCAGTAGGTATCAACCCTTGTTTGTTTATTATAGTTATAGCACATACTATGCGTTAAAAACGCTTAAAAAGGCGATTAGAGGCCATTTCCGGGTTTGATATATAAATCTGATATTTTTATATTTCTAGAAGGCTTAAAACAATTTATTTATCATATGTGATCAGTAGGAAAAGGTTTGGAGTCGTTTAGGTATGAAAAACTCATTTTATAGCCCGTAAGGGCAAAGCCGACAATTACCGGATTAAGCCTACGACTATAAGTTATGCTCAGCCTAAAATTAATTAAAAATCTTTAAAAATCCCAAAATAATATATTACATCAGTGGGTAAAGAGTTTGATATCAAAAAGTATGTTTAAGTAGGCTATATGCTAAATACGCCGTTTTATTAACATAAAGCTTAAATTTTACGCTAACGAGCATAACTCTTAATCTATACCTCAAACTGATGTCAAATTTTGCATACAAGTTTATATATCAGTAATTAAAGTTTCTACTCTTTTACATTTTCAAAAAATCACGTTTTAAGGTGAAAAGGGCATAATGGTCAACATATGAGCAATTAACGGAATCATGCATATTAATTGGATAACTAATGATCCGAGGTGTATAATCACAGAGGGTTATACTAGCATGTAACCTGTTCCAAATAAAGCTCTAAGGCATTTCTAAAACATACCATAACGGGTCAGAACTGAAAGTCAAAGTATAAGTCAAACTATGCGACTTTCGGTTCCGAACCGGGTCTAAACAGGAAATTGTCGGGTTGAACATGTTTAGACATGTTCTTACATTCATTACCAAGTTATATTAATGATCAAACAGGTTATAAGTGTTCTACATTGCTAATCATGCATAAATTGCATTTTAAACATTCTGTTGACTTTTTATTAGTAAGTTTGACCCGACATTTGACCTAGTTAGAGTGGGAATCAAGGGGAACCCTTTTAAGGTTTTATTACCCCCATAATTACCTACTTAAAGGTACTTTTAATTCGAGATTTGACTGAGCCATTATTAATTAATCTCGAAGTCAAACCGTAATTACGATGGTTTGACTTTTAGCTAAATAACTAAGCTAAACTTAATTTAAGAAGGTTAGGCAAACTTACAAGTGTCTAATGGTTGATTAGGAAGGCCTGGAGAGTGCTCTTGTGCTCCACAATTGATCAGAAGATTGTTTGATGGATGAATGATCAAGTGTTGCACTTAGAAGCCTTATATAGTGAACCAAGACACCACAAAGTGTTGACAACAAGGTCTAGCACTGACCACAACATTCCCACAGGTGTCCTAGATGTTTAGGGGTTGTTTAGGGGCCAAGGGATATGAGGAAACTCGTTTAAAGGTGAGTTTTTGCGTTTAAACAGCAAACAGGAACATTTCTGTCGCTGGGCAGTTGCTTGCGCACCGTAAGGCTTTTATGCTTGCGGTGCACAAGCGTTCATATGCAGCCAAAGACTTTGTTCTTTCATGCATTCGAAAGGGCAACCACTTATCTCGACTTTGGGGCATTGTTTTGTCAGTTTGGGACCTCTATTATGGGTTTTTAACAGTTACATACCCTACCATCATGTTATGTTTGCTTGGATCCTTTTCAAAAGTGCCGAACAAGAAGGTTAACCGTATAAATTTCCATAGGAACCTATCATGAACTTTGAATTCGTTTATTGTCAATGAATTTCTGGATTTAGGATATATTAGATGTTTGAAAAATATAATTGGGTCTTGGGATTTATGAATGAGGTCGTTCAGAGGTAAAATTAACATGACGCCACTTTTAAATCCTGCCAAAACATCTTTATTAAATCCGGATTTACAACGCGTTTTGTCTTACATGACACGTGTCGTTATTTCATTGAACACGAATTTTCGAGGTGTTACATCCTCACCCCCTTAAAATAAATCTTGACCCGAGATTTACTGAAATAAATAAGGGTACTTTTCTTTCATCGTGGATTCAACCTCCCACGTATATTCGGGACCTCTACGGGCATCCCATTTGACCTTTACAATAGGTACATGCTTCCTTCGAAGCTTCTTTACATGTCGATCTTCAATCGACAAAGGTTTTTCCACAAATTTTAAGCTCTCATCTATATGCACATCTGTATGTGGTATTACCAGTGATTCATCAGAGAAGCACTTCTTTAGATTGCAGATGTGGAACACATTGTGAATTCCACTGAGCTCTTCTGGTAGGTTTAACTTATAGGCAACTGACCCGACACGTTCGATAACCTCGAAAGGTCCTATGTATCTCGGGCTTAGCTTGCCTTTCTTACCAGATCGCATCACTCCCTTCCAGGGTGATACTTTAAGTAACACCTTGTCACCTACTTCGAAGTGAAAAGCTTTACGCTTTGGATCTGCGTAACTCTTCTACCTATCTCGGGCAGCCTTGAGACGGTCACGAATCTGGACAATCTTGTCCGTCGTTTCAAAGACTATCTCTGGTCCTGATAATTGGACATCTCCAACTTCCGCCCAACAGACAGGCGTTCTACACTTTCTACCGTATAATGCCTCAAAAGGCGCAGCCTTAATGCTGGTATGGTAGCTATTGTTGTAGGAGAATTCGATTAATGGTAGGTTCTTATCCCAACTACCACCCAAATCGATCGCACATGCACGTAGCATGTCTTCCAACGTTTGAATAGTACGCTCACTCTGACCGTCAGTCTGAGGATGATAAGCCGTACTAAAATTCAAACGTGTGCCCAAAGATTGTTGGAAACTCTTCCAAAAATGTGACGTGTATCTAGTATCTCTGTCAGAGATAATAGACACAGGTATGCCATGTAAGGCTACAATCTTATCAATGTACAACTGGGCTAACATGTCGGAGCTATAAGTCTCCTTGATGGGTAGGAAATGTGCTGACTTAGTCAGTCTATCAACGATCACCCATATAGTATCATTGCCTTTCCTTGTCTTAGGCAACTTGGTGATAAAATCCATGGTTACAATTTCCCACTTCCACGTAGGAAGTTCAGGCTGTTGTAGCAAACCTGACGGTTTCTGATGCTCGGCTTTGACTTGCGCACATGTCAAGCATTTAGCTACATAGGTGGCTACAGACTTCTTCAAGCCTATCCACCAATAATTTGCCCTTAGATCCTGGTACATCTTATCAGCTCCAGGATGAACGGAGTATTTGGAACTATGGGCTTCCTGGAGGATGACATCTCAAAGTCCTCCATAAATTGGAACCCATATCCGTCCATTTAATCTTAGAATTCCGTCCTTGCTAAGAGTTAACTGCTCCTCAGTTACTCCTAGTTTCTCGTTAGGATAGTTAGCTTCCAACACAGCTTCCCTCTGTGCAGCTAACAACCTTTCAATCAAATTGTTCTTTATTTCCATGCGCTTGGCATTGATTCGGATGGGTTTTACCCTTTCCTTTCGACTCAAGGCATCAGCGACTACATTCACCTTGCCGGGATGGTATCTGATTTCACAATCATAATCATTCAAAGTTTCCATCCAACGGCGCTGCCTCATGTTTAAATCTTTCTGATTAAACAGATGCTGGAGGCTCTTGTGATCAGAATAGATCACACACTTGATTCCATATAAATAATGCCTCCACAGTTTTAGTGCGAATACAACGGCACCCAATTCCAAGTCGTGGGTGGTGTAATTCTTTTCGTGCACCTTTAACTGTCTTGAAGCATAGGCAATAACTTTGCCATTCTGCATAAGCACACACCCCATGCCAGTGTGAGATGCATCGCAGTAAACCACAAAATCTTCAGTGCCTTCAGGTAATGTCAACACAGGAGCGTTGCTCAACTTCTGTTTCAAAATATCAAAGGACTCTTGCTGCTTAGGGCCCCAAACGAACTTTACTTTCTTCTTAGTCAAGGAAGTTAGGGGTGCAGCAATCCTTGAAAATTTTTCAATGAAACGCCTATAATATCCTGCCAATCCCAGGAAGCTACGAATCTCTGTAGGCGTCTTTGGCTCTTGCCAGTTCATAACAGCTTCAACTTTAGCGGGATCCACCTGGATACCACGCTCACTGACCACATGTCCAAGAAATTGGACTTCTCGAAGCCAGAACTCGCACTTTGAGAATTTGGCATAGAGTTTCTCATGATGCAGGAGTTTGAGAATACAGCGAAGGTGTTTCTCATGGTCAGCTTGGTTCTTAGAGTAAATGAGAATGTCGTCGATGAAAACGATGACGAATTTATCTAAGTACGACTTGCAAACGCGATTCATGAGATCCATGAACGCGGCCGGTGCATTAGTGAGACCAAAAGGCATCACTAGGAACTCGTAATGTCCATAACGAGTCCTAAATGCAGTTTTGTATGCGTCTTCATCTCTAACCTTCAGTTGATGGTAGCCTGACCTCAAATCAATCTTCGAGAAATAACTTGCCCCTTGTAACTGATCGAACAAATCGTCGATCCTGGGCAAAGGATATCTATTCTTTATAGTGATCTTGTTAAGCTCACGATAGTCGATGCACAGACGCATCGATCCATCATTCTTCTTGACAAACAGGACTGGCGCTCCCCAAGGAGACGAACTAGGCTTAATGAAACCCTTGGCTAGTAATTCGTCTAGCTGTGTCCTCAATTCTTTCATCTCTGTGGGCGCCAACCTATAGGGTGCTCTAGCAACTGGTGCTGCTCCGGGGATGATATCAATTCTGAATTCAACTTGTCTATCTGGTGGCAAACCAGGTAGTTCTTCAGAAAAAACTTCGGGATATTCAGAAATGACAGGGATGTCTTCTATCTTCGGTTTAGGCTCATCAATAATCACTTGCGCCATGTAGATGACACAACCCTTCTTTAAACATTTGGAAGCCTTAAGCATAGTCACCTGCTCGGGCAGTCCATACTGGGTGTCTCCCCGAATGGTAAGTGACTCACCAGACGGAGTCTTTATCACCACTTGTTTCTTGTTACAGACAATTTGGGCCTGGTTGTGAGATTATCAGTCCATACTCAGAACTATGTCAAAACCGGCCAACTTGAAGGGAAGTAGAGACAGAGGAAAAGAATGGTTCTTAATGGATATAACACATCCATCTAACTCAGTTGAGACGGTTTCTATGGTGCCATCTGCTAACTCTACCTCATAGTTTATACTCAAGGTTTTGACAGGTAAATTCAGTAATTCACAAAATTTGTTATCTACAAACGACTTATCAGTTCCCGAATCAAATAGTACTCTAGCATAGACGTCATTTACAAGGAAGGTACATGTAATAACGTTGTCGTCTAGAACCGCTTCCTTTGCGTCCATTCTGAAGACTCTAGCATTAGTCTTCTTGGCCTCTTCAGGCTTCTTGTTGTATTTAGGGCAGTTGGTCTTAATGTGCCCCTTTTCATTGCAACGGTAGCACGTTGCGTCTTTCATCTTCTTGCAATCCAAGGTTTTGTGATCCGTGGACTTGCATATACCACAAGCAAAGGTTTTTGACTGAGCCTGAGAGTTCGACTCGAGTCTGCACTTTCCATAGTGTTGTTTCTTGCAAATTTTGCATTTGGGCTTCTCACCAGACTGATGCCTATCTTTCCTTGACTCAGGTCCTTTCTTGTTGTCACCGCTCCCACGGTGCTTCTTGTTCGACCTTCGCGAACCATCATCTTCACGTTTTCTCTTCTCAGCCTCCTTATTCCTCAGCGATCTTTGCCTGACCGCATCCAAGGTGAGGGATAAGGAAATGTCAGCTACGGATCTAAAAGTAGCTGGCCGAGAAGCTTTAACGCTTGCCTTGATCTTGGGGGCTAAACCACCGATAAAACGAGCTATTCGTTTTGGTTCCGGTGTTACTAAATATGGAACCAACCGAGACATAGTGTTGAAGCTCGTTAGGTAAGCTTGACAGTCAAGGTTTGTCATCACCAATGATAGAAAATCAGACTCTATCTTCTCCACCTCATGCTGAGGGCAGTAATTTTCCCTGATAAGGGCAACAAATTGATCCCACGACATGTTGTACAATGGGATTTTTCCGGTGGCTTGAATCAGAGATCTCCACCATGCTAAAGCTTCACCCTTAAAAGATTGCGACACAAACTTGACCATGTCTCTCTCAGCGCATCCGCTGATATCTACAACCGTATCTATCTCATCCAGCCACGTCATACAGTCAATGGCTCCTTTCTCCCTAGTGAAGTCCTGGGGCTTACATGAAACAAAGTATTTATACGAGCAACCCTTCTCACGGGGTCCTTGGTTCAATACAATGTGTTGCGATGGATTACTGTGGTGGTTTGAGGAGTGTCGATCATCATCTTTCTTCGCGTCGTCTTTCTTGGACGGTGGCTTTGAAGGCTATGTAGATAGGGTCCTACTACGAGTCCCACTATACTCTTCGTACTGCCGTTCCAATGCCTTAGTAACTGCGTCGTCGACCAACGCTTTCAATTCCGCACCCGTTAAATTAACCTGGGCGTTATTAATGTTCTCCACTGGATGACTATTTATCTCGTCTGAGTCAGCCATTTCAATTGAACTGTTGCAGAAAACAAGGACAATAGTTTTATTTGGGAGTTTATCATGGAATTGCCCCTTAGGGTAATTCATTAACCATGGTAAACAGAGATCATATTTGGTTAATTTATTAATCATATTTATTTAGGATTTCTATTATAATTTATCCTAATTATAAAACAATAACAGTTTTATTTGTCGCACAAAAGGCCTAGTCACATGGACACTTTTAATTTATAAGTTATGATTTTAGAGAATCAAAGCATGAAGGTTTGAACCTAGTTCATTACCTTTATCAGACAGGGAGTCATAGCTACCTCTGTCTTTTGGCTCATATGGAAATGAGCAGGGCCCGTAGGCAACCTATTACCACGTATGGTCAAAATATGATCACCGTAATTGATGATCTGACCCATGATTCAGAGATCATTAAGTTGGGTTAGGAATCTGTGGAAAGATCCTTATATAATAATAACGTGTGTGATTTTAAATGAATCACATCTTCCAGGAGTGTTAACATGTTTTCAGATGTTAACAGGGAATTGAATCTTTTAAACAGGTCTTACCATCATGGTCAGGTCTTTATAAAGACACTCAGACTAGGTTTCACTCTTATGATTCTTATTCAATAATTAAGTAGGCAGATTATCTTTAAAAGGAATGATTTTTTTAATTTATTTATTTCATATATAACATTTATGCATATAATAGCAAGATGAAATTTATAAACATAACATTCCATTTATTATCATAAGATTACATGTTGCCCTAAATGGGACTTTTCAACAAACAAACTTACCCACGCAGGGGTTTGAAACAAGTACTTACCCACGCAGGGGCTTAATAACACACATACCCACGCAAGGGCTTAATAGCAAATAACATACCCTCGTAGGGGTTTACAGAAAGATAGACCCACACAGGGGTCAAAATAAACAACATACATACCCACACAGGGCTAATAAAGTAAGATATGCCCACGCAGGGGCTCAATTGTTACAAGGAAGTTACAACAACAGTGGAAGGATTCAACGATCCTTCTTGCTCTTCCCCTTGATCAAGCTTGTCAATCCTTGGAAAAAGCTCTGTCTCTCCCTGCGTTCGAGGTGGAAGTTTCGTTCAACCTGATCCAGCCTCTGAAGTATTTCCTCCCGTTCTGGGGGAGAAAACCGCGGCGGCTGCGATTGCGTCCGTATAATAGGTCTGGGAGGTATCTGGTACCCATGTGTTGGGTAACCTACTCCCCATGGAGCTCCGTAGGGTCCTTCCGGGTTCAGGGCATTGTAATTTGCCGCTACCATGTAAGGGTCGGCATCAGCGTAACCGTAGTTGTTGGGAACCGGTGGCTCAAACGGATTGTATGCCATAGAACCCGTGTATGCTGGAATTGGGTTATCAAAACCCATCGGTGGTGGCTGCGGTACAACTGGGTTAGATGGTCCACCCATTTGTGGGTCCTCCTGGTGTGGCGAATAGTGACTGCCGCTGGATTGACGAGGAGAGCTAAAATGAAAGTCCCCTCCCCGTGTAGACATACGCGGTCTAGATCTCCTACGCCTTGGCGGTTGCGGAGGTGCCGGTTGAACTGGTGGTGGTGGAGGTGGTGGCGTGACTGCCACAAATCTTGAATCCTCAGAGGGATCCTGTTGTTGCTGCTGCTGCTGCGGAGGCGACGAATGGTGAGGAGGTGTATAGTACCATTCGTGCCGGGTAAATATAGCTTGAAAGCTATCTGGACCAACATAGGGTGATCCGTTGAAAGAAGATCCATCCGAAATCTCGATCGGGTGGTTCGGTGTACCACTGGCGGGTTCAACGGGATCCGTGTCCTCGTCCATATCCTCCGCGTTGTCTCCCGAGAAGTGGTCCTCCAGGCCCAATGGGTTGAAACCCACTGGTTCTTGTATATAATTGGCCGGGTTAAACCGGCCCCGAAAAACTGGTGTAGGGTCACCAAAAGAGTTGTGCGATTAGGATCGCTGTAATGGTATGTATGAAGGTTGAGGGTTGTTGGGCTCATACTCCGGCTGTGGTCCGTAAGGGTTATGCACTGGAGGCGTTGAGCTGTGTGAGACCGACCGTCTAGCCGGCTCAAAGAGGTTCCTCCGGTTCTGCCGGGGATCGTCACTCTCCGTGGTGGACGGAGCTCGCATATGCGAGGGTCCAGCTTCATTATCATTTGGGGCGGTGATTGGCCCCTTGCCTCTTCCTCTTCTCCTGAAGAATCTTGGCGGCATTTTGTTAATCCTGTCAATATAGCATGAGATAACAAAACAAAAATATAAAATAACGTAAAGGACAAAACAAAACAAAGCAAAGTGGAATTTGTCCTATGTTATATGTCCAGACTCGAAAGTTTAGAATGTGCAATTGTGTAACTGAGATTAAACACAAAAGGCTAGTGTTTAATTCACTCAGTGTTGGCTCTGATACCAACCTGTCACACCCCGATTTCCACGTGTCACCGGTGGGCCCGGTGGGGAGTATCGTGACGTGGTTGGCAACATAATAGTCAAACAACACAATATTTAATATGCACAGCGGAAGCAATTTAAAATATATAATATGTAACACCTCGAAAATTTCGGGTTCAAAAATAAAACGACACGTGTCATGTAAGACAAAACGCGTTGTAAACCCGGATTTAATAAAGATGTTTCGGTAGGATTTAAAGTGGCGTCATGTTAAATTGTTACCTCTGAACGACCTCAAGTATAAATCCCAAGACCCGATTAAATGTTATACACATCTTTTATGCCTCAACTCAGGGAATTATTGTCAATAAAGGAATTTCAAAAGCATGATATGATCCCACGAAGAAAAAGAATGGTAAACCTTCATTTTCGGGTCCTGTATACATATTCAAATGAAACAACTTCAAATGGTAGGGTATGTTACAGTATAAGACACTTCTTGAAGGTCCCTAGTTGATAATTGAGGCCCCAAAGTCGTACAAGTGGGTTACCTTGTCGAATTAATGAAAGAACAACCAAAACAGCCCCTGATGAAGCCCTACGCATCGTAGGCATAATACCCCTACGATGCGCAGGGGTCTGCCCAGCACCAAAAAACAGGCTGTTGCCTGTCATGCGCGATTTTGACCCACTTAGCCGGTTTTTCTCACTTGTGGACGACCCCTAGACACCCCTAGGCACTAGTAACAAGTGTTAATCAGTTGTGGATGGATCCTAGACTTTGTTGTCAACTTGTTGTGGTGATTGCAACTAGTATAAAAGGCCTTCAAGGTTGCAAACATTCCTCACAACTTCTCCTGCACTCTTGGATCATTTCTGGAGCTATCAAGCAGCCTCAAGTGATCATATCTTGTGCATAGGACTTCAGTAAGTGTTCTTGTCCTTCTCTAATTAAGTTTAGCTAGGTTAATTAGCTAAAAGTCAAACCGTCGTAATTACGGTTTGACTTCGAGATTAGTCAATAATGGCTCAGTCATATCTCGAATTGAAAGTAGTTATAGGTTGGTATTTATATGGGTAATAAAACCCCAAAAGGGTTTCCCCTGATCACCACTCTAACTAGTTCAAATGTTGGGTCAAACATGTTCTTAAAAAGTCAACAGGATGCTTAAAATGTCATTTATGCATAATTAGCTATCTAGAACATATATAACCTGTTTGATCATTGTTATAACTTAGTAATTAGTGTAAGAACATGTCCAAACCTGTTCAGCCCGACTATTTCATGTTTAGACCCGGTTCGGAACCGAAAGTCACATAGTTTGACTTTCACTTTGACTTTCAGTTCTGACCCGTTTAGGCATATTTTAGAAATGCCTCAGAGCTTTAATTGGACTAGGTTACATGTTAGAACAACCCTCTGTAATTATACACCTTGGCTCATTAGTTATCCAATTAATATGCATGTTTCCGTTAATTGCTCATATGTTGACCGTTATGCCCTTATTACCTTAAAACGTGATTTATGAAAATGTAAAAGTGTAGAAACCTTAGTTACTGATATATAGACTTGTATGCAAAGTTTGACATCAGTTTGACTTGTAGATTAAGAGTTATGCTCATTATCGCTAAATTAATGCTTTATGTTAATAAAATGGCGTAATTAGCATATAGCCTAGTTAAACATACTTTTTGGTATCAAATCTTTTACCCACTGATGTAATATATTATTTTGGGAATTTTAAAGATTTTTAATTAATTTTAGGCTGAGCATAACTCGTAGTCGTAGGCTTAATCCGGTAATTGTCGGTTTTGCCCTTACGGGCCATAAAATGAGTTTTACATATCTAAACGACTCCAAACCTTTTGCCACTGATTAGTTATGATAAATAAATTATTTTAAGCCTTCTGGAAATATAAAAATATCAAAGTTAAGTATCGAACCCGGTAATGGCCTTTAATCGCCTATTTAGCGTTTTTAGCGCATAGTATGTTTTAAAATCATATTGGACATACCCGGGTTGATACCTACTGATATAAGAGGAAAATTATAATATTTTAACAGTAAGCAAAGGTTGATAAACTAAGACTTCCGTTTTGAGCTTTTCGGCTTATGTGAAATTACCAAAATACCCCTACGGGGCCTAGTTTGGTTAAAAATGATAAGTTTCACATACATGCTTTAACCTACTGATGTAACTTAGAAAATTGAGTATAATTGCTGATTACATCAGACCTGTAACTCAGGTTGTCACTTAAACCCTTTTATAAACTTTTAAATGACCAAACTACCCCTACGGAGCCTAGTTTGTGTTTAAATACGTTTCGGGCATAACGAAAGACACCTTACTGATGTCACAACATATTTGAGACATAATTAACTTAGGAAACCTGTATATAGCTCTCATGACTACCCGTCACGCTTATTACGCGTACGGTTCAGTTTATGTAACAAGTTTACATAAACTAGCCGAAACGGGTCAAAACTTAACGGTTTTATCTCAAAATCCAGAATGTGAATAATAAACCCATATTAAACAAGTCTTCAAACTTTTCGGGTCTGAATCACATTCTATCCGGTCTTCGCTTAATCGTGCGTACGAACCGTATCTTGAAACTAGCCGGTCTAAGCTTAAGCTTAATAAAAGACCCGTTAGCATTCTAATAGGTTATTATAAACCTTCGTTCCAGATTAGGAGAACCAGTAAAAGCTACGTGCATTTTGCTTGTTGTGATTAATACTTACTCAGGTAAATACTTTTAACTTATTTTCCCTATACGGGCTTGGGTTACGGTACATAGCGTACCGCTTGATCGAGCATCGAATCTCCACATTAAGTGGGTAGTTGAATAATTTGATCGGCTCGTTTAAACAGTCTTGTTTACTTTACAGCCTTTGGGGGGTTAATGACCATGTCCCGGATATCCTTGGCATCATCTTACGAGATGGCCGCGACCTGAGCACGGGGTGTAGGCGTACACCGTCCGTGTATAACTCAATGATGTGGTGTGTCTATTGATCTTTAACCCAGACTAGATCCAGGCTACTGAACGCATAAGTAACATGTAATTCGTTCACAAGATTATAATATTAAATAATTCTCCCAAGTTAAATAAAATGATTTGTGCCATGTGCATCCAAACCAATTTTCAATCATTTTTCAAAATGAGTCAGTTGAATGTATTTACCAGTGTAAACTGACGTATTTTCCCAAAAAGACTGAATGCAGGTACTAAACGAAATTGGCTGGATTGTCTCCTAAGCATCAATAAAAAGTCTCGCAAGCTTAGGATGCCAGAAGTCTGTTGAACCATAAATGTTATTCTGTATCGATCCGTTCTGTGGATAAACTTCCGGATATTGTTACATTGATAAACAATATTAAATTCGGTTGTATCATAATTTAAATTTGCTTCCGCTGTGCATAATAATATTGTGTTGTTTGACTATTACGTTGCCAACCACGTCACGATACTCCCCCACCGGGCCCACCGGTGACACGTGGAAATCGGGGTGTGACAGGTTGGTATCAGAGCCAACTCTGAGTGAATTAAACACTAGCCTTTGTGTTTAATATCAGTTACACAATTGCACATATCTAAACCTTCGAGTCTAGACTCGTAACATAGGACAAATTCCACCCTATTCGGTTTTTGTTTTGTCCTTTAAATTTTATATTTTTCTTATTGTTATCTTATGCTTTATGGACAGGAACATCAAAATGCCTCCGAGATTTTTCAGAACACGAGGACGAGGCAAGGGGCCAGTCACCGCCCCCAATGACCATGAAGCTGGACCGTCCAATGTACGAGATCCAACTGCTACGGAAAGAGAAAATCCACGTCGGAACAGGAGAAACCTGTTCGAGCCGGCGAGACGATCAGTTTCGCATAGCTCTACACCTCCGGTCCACAATTCATACGGACCACATTCAGAAGACGAGCCTAACAACCCTCTGCCTTCCTACATACCGCTGCAGAGGTCTTTGTCCCATCATTTCTATGGAGACCCTATACCTGTTTTCCGGGGACAGTTTAACCCGGTAGGATTCATACCAGAACCCGTGGGTTTTAACCCACTGGGTCCAGATGACCATTTTTCAGGAGATCACGCAGATGATATGGACGAGGACACGGACCCCGTCATGCCGGCGAGTGGTACTCCGAACCACCCGATTGAGATCTCCGACGGATCGTCTTTTCACGGATCACCCTATGGTGGTCCAGACAGTTTCCAAGCCCTGTTTAATCAACACGAGTGGTACTATACACCTTCTCACCACTCGTCGTCTCATGGGCAGCATCAGCAGCAGCAGTCTCAGCAGCAGGAGCCACAGCCGCAGCCGCATCATCAAGATTCATCCGAGGAACACCGATTTGTGGCAGTTACGCCACCACCTCCACCGCCACCAGTTCAGCCGGCACCTCCTCAACCGCCAAGGCGTAGAAGAACCGGTGCCCGCATGTCGGTACGACCGGGGGGCTTCAATTTCAGTTCCCCACGTCAGTCAAGTGCCAGCCACTATCCACCGCACCAGGAGGACCCACAAATGGGTGGACCCTCCAACCCAGCGATGCCTCAGCCGCCGCCAATGGGTTTTGACAACCCGATACCAGCATATACGGGTGGCATGGGATACAACCCGTTTGAACCCCCAACGCATCACAACTATGGTTACGGGGAGGCCGATCCGTACATGGTAACAACGAACTATAACACCCAAGGATCCTATGGGGATCCATGGGGGGTGAGTTACCCGACTCAGGGATACCCTATACCTCCTAGACCCATTATCAGGACGCAATCGCAGCCACCTAGATTCTCACCACCTGAACATGAGGAACTCCTTCAGAGGTTGAATCAAGTTGAACGGGTAGTTCACGAGGACCGCCGGGAGAGGCAAACATTCTTCCAGGGATTAGTGGGATTGATCAAGGGGAAGAACAAGAAGGATCATTGAATCCTCCCATTTTCTGTGTAAGCCCCTGTGTGGGTATGTATTTGCTTGTTTGTTTGAACCCCTACGTGGGTGTATTGTTAGTGTGAGTCCCTGCGTGGACATGTGTGTTATTTAACCCCTGCGTGGGTAAGGTTGTAATTTGAAAGACCCG
Source organism: Helianthus tuberosus (assembly GCA_030545235.1). Lineage (NCBI taxonomy): Eukaryota > Viridiplantae > Streptophyta > Magnoliopsida > Asterales > Asteraceae > Helianthus > Helianthus tuberosus. The sequence goes on from JARYGA010044177.1 coordinate 21,091, forward strand.
TTTAGGGAAAGTGTGTAATGCTTAGAATAAATAAATGGAATGTTTGTTTTTATAAATTTCATGGTTGCCAATTGTGCATATATACTTTATAAATGAAATAAATAAATTAAAATCATTCCTTTTAAAATTAATCTGCCTATGTAATTATTTAATTAAGGATCTTAAAGAGTGAAACCTAGCCTCGTGTCAAATATAAGACCGGGCCAAAATGGTAAGACCTGTTTAAAAGATTCAAATCCCTGTTAACATCTTAAAACATGTTAACACTCCTGGCAGAAGTGATTCGTTAAAATCACATGTCATTCTTATATGTATAAGGATTCTTTAGAAGATTCCAAACCCAGTTATATGATCTCTGAATCATGGGTTAAGATCATCAATTAAGATGATCATATTGTAACATACGTGGTAATACGATGCCTACGGGCCCAGCTCACTTCCATATGAGCCAAAAGACAGTGGTAGCTATGACTCCCTGTCTGATAAGGGTAATAAACTAGGTTCAAACCTTAAAAGTCTTGATTCTCTGAAATCATAGATTATAATTTAAATTGTCCAGGTGACCAAGCCTTATGTGCTAATATATATATTGTTATTGTTATGTTTAGGATAAATTTTAATTGAAATCCTAAATAAATACGATTAATAAGTTAACCAAATATGGTCTCTGTTTACCATGGTTAACGAGTTACCCTAAGGGGTAATTCCATAATAAACTCCCAAATAAAATATTGTTCTTGTTTTCTGCAACAGTTCAATTCAAATGGCTAACTCAAGTGAAATCAATAGCCATCCAGTGGAGCCAAATGTGAACGCCCAGATTACGTTAACGGGTGCTGAATTAAAAGCGATTATAAACGGCGCTGTTACTCAGGCTTTGGAAAGGCAGCATGAAGATTACAGTAGTACTCGAAGTAGGACCCACTCTGCCACACATTCAAAGCCCAGGACACATTCTGAGGCTCATAGCAAGCCTCCTCCCAAAAAGAATGGACCCAAGAAAGATGGTGATGACCGTCAGTCCACCAACCATCAAAGTGTCCCATCTCAGCATATAGTACTGCATCAAGAGCCCAGTAACAAGGGTTGCTCCTATAAGTACTTCGTGTCTTGTAAGCCCAGGGATTTTACTGGGGAAAAAGGAGCCGTCGATTGTATGACTTGGCTGGACGAGATGGACACGGTGGTAGATATCAGCGGGTGCGCTGAAAGGGATGTAGTTAAGTTTGTGTCACATTCCTTCAAGGGTGAAGCGTTGGCATGGTGGAGATCTCTAATGGAGGCCTCCGGAAAGATCCCGTTGTATAATATGTCGTGGGATCAATTCATTGCCCTAATCAAGGAAAATTTCTGCCCTCAACATGAGGTGGAGAAGATAGAATCTGATTTTCTATCGTTGGTGATGAAGAACCTCGACTGTCAAGCTTACCTGACAAGCTTCAATACGCTGTCCCGGTTGGTTCCCTACCTGGTAACCCCGGAGCCAAAAAGGATCGCTCGCTTTATTGGTGGTTTAGAACCCGAGATCAAGGCCAGTGTAAAAGCTTCTCGGCCAGTTACCTTCAGGTCTGTAACTGACCTTTCCTTATCCCTCACTCTGGATGCGGTCAGACAGAGATCGCTAAGGAATAAGGAGGCCGAGAAGAGGAAGCGTGAAGATGATGGTTCGCGAAGGTCGAACAAGAAACACCGTGGGAACAGTGATAACAAGAAGGGATCTGAGTCGAAGAAGGATGGGCATAAGTCTGATGAGAAGCCCAAGTGTAAAATTTGCAAGAAGCAGCACTATGGAAAGTGCAGACTGGAGTCGAACTCTCAGACTCAGTCAAAATCCTTTGCTTGTGGGATTTGCAAGTCCACGGATCATAAAACCCTGGATTGCAAAAAGATAAAAGACGCAACGTGCTACCGTTGCAATGAGAAGGGGCACATCAAGACCAACTGCCCGAAATACAACAAGAAACCTGAGGAGGCTAAGAAGACTAATGCCAGAGTCTTCAGAATGGACGCGAAAGAAGCTGTGCAGGACGATAATGTCATAACAGGTACATTCCTTGTAAATGATGTCTTTGCAAGAGTACTTTTTGATTCAGGCGCAGATAAGTCTTTCGTAGATCATAAGTTTTGTAAATTGTTAAATTTACCTGTCAAAACCTTAAACGCAAACTATGAGGTAGAGTTAGCAGATGGTACCATAGAAACCGTCTCTACTGTGTTAGATGGATGTGTTATATCCATTAAGAACCATTCTTTTCCTCTGTCTCTACTTCCCTTTAAGTTGGCTGGTTTTGACATAGTTCTGGGTATGGACTGGTTATCTCATAACCAGGCCCAAATTGTCTGCAACCAGAAACAAGTGGTAATAAAGACTCCGTCTGGTGAATCACTTACCATTCGGGGAGATACCCAGTATGGGCTGCCTGAGCAGGTGACTATGCTCAAGGCTTCCAAGTGTTTGAAGAAGGGGTGTGTCATTTACATGGCGCAAGTAATTATTGATGAGCCTAAACCGAAGATAGAAGACATCCCTGTCATTTCTGAATACCCAGAAGTGTTTCCTGAAGATCTACCTGGTTTACCACCAGATAGACAAGTTGAATTCAGGATCGATATCATCCCCGGAGCGGCACCAGTTGCTAGAGCACCATACAGATTGGCACCCACAGAAATGAAGGAGTTGCGGACGCAGCTAGATGAATTGCTGGCTAAAGGTTTTATCAGACCTAGTTCATCTCCTTGGGGAGCGCCAATCTTGTTTGTCAAGAAGAAGGATGGGTCGATGCGCCTGTCCATCGACTATCGCGAGCTTAATAAAGTCACGATCAAGAATAGGTATCCTCTGCCCAGAATCGACGATTTATTCGATCAACTTCAAGGGGCAAGTTACTTCTCAAAGATTGATTTGAGGTCAGGCTACCATCAATTGAAGGTCAAGGATGAAGACGTTCACAAGACTGCATTTAGGACTCGTTACGGTCACTACGAGTTCCTAGTGATGCCTTTTGGGCTCACTAATGCATCAGCCGCGTTCATGGATCTCATGAATCGCGTCTACAAGCCTTACTTGGATAAATTTGTCATCGTTTTCATCGAGGACATTCTTATTTATTCTAAGAACCAAGCTGACCATGAGAAACACCTTCGATGTATTCTCAAACTTTTACACCAAGAGAAGCTCTATGCCAAATTCTCTAAATGTGAATTTTGGCTTCGAGAAGTCCAATTTCTTGGACATGTTGTCAGTGAGCGTGGTATCCAAGTGGATCCCGCTAAAGTTGAAGCTGTTATGAATTGGCAAGAGCCAAAGACGCCTACGGAGATTCATAGCTTCCTGGGATTGGTAGGATATTATAGGCGTTTCATTGAAAATTTTTCAAGGATTGATGCACCCCTAACCTCCCTAACTAAGAAGAAGGTTAAGTTTGTTTGGGGCCCTAAGCAGCAAGAATCCTTTGATATTCTGAAGCAAAAGCTGAGCAACGCCCCAGTAATGACATTACCAGATGGAATAGAAGAATTTGTGGTTTATTGTGATGCTTCGCACACTGGCATGGGGTGTGTGCTTATGCAGAAAGGCAAGGTGATTGCCTACGCATCAAGACAACTGAAAGTGCATGAAAAGAACTACACCACCCATGACTTGGAGTTGGGTGCCGTTGTATTCGCACTGAAGCTTTGGAGGCACTATCTTTATGGTGTCAAATGTGTGATTTATTCTGATCACAAGAGCCTCCTACATCTGTTTAATCAGAAGGAATTAAACATGAGGCAACGCCGTTGGATGGAAACTTTAAATGATTATGATTGTGAAATCAAATACCATCCCGGCAAGGCGAATGTAGTCGCTGATGCCTTGAGTCGGAAGGAAAGGGTTAAACCCATCCGAATTAACGCCAAGCGTATGGAGATAAAGAATAATTTGATGGAAAGGTTGTTAGCTGCACAGAAGGAAGCTGTGTTGGAAGTTAACTATCCTAATGAAAAGTTAGGAGTGACTGAGGAGCAGTTAACTCTTAGCAAGGACGGAATTTTACGATTAAATGGACGAATATGGGTTCCAATTTTTGGAGGACTTCGTGAGGTCATCCTCCAGGAAGCCCATAGTTCCAAATACTCCGTTCATCCTGGAGCTGATAAGATGTACCAGGATTTAAAGGCAAATTATTGGTGGATAGGCTTGAAAAAGTCTGTAGCCGCCCATGTAGCAAAATGCTTGACATGTGCGCAAGTCAAAGCTGAGCATCAGAAACCGCCAGGTTTGCTACAACAGCCTGAACTTCCTACGTGGAAGTGGGAAATGGTAACTATGGATTTCATTACCAAGTTACCCAAGACAAGGAAAGGAAATGATACGATATGGGTTATAGTTGGCCGACTGACTAAGTCAGCTCATTTCTTACCCATCAAGGAGACTTATAGCTCCGATATGTTAGCCCAGTTATACATTGATAAGATTGTAGCCTTACATGGCATACCTGTAGCTATTATCTCTGATAGAGATACTAGGTACACGTCACATTTTTGGAAGAGCTTCCAGCAATCTTTGGGCACACGTTTAAACTTTAGTACGGCTTACCATCCTCAGACTGACGGTCAGAGTGAGCGTACTATTCAAACGTTGGAAGATATGCTACGTGCATGTGCGATCGATTTGGGAGGTAATTGGGATAAGAACCTACCATTAATCGAATTCTCCTACAACAATAGCTACCATACCAACATAAAGGCTGCGCCTTTTGAGGCATTATACGGTAGAAAGTGTAGATCGCCAGTATGTTGGGCGGAAGTCGGAGAAGTCCAGTTATCAGGACCAGAAATCGTGTTCGAAACGACGGACAAGATTGTCCAGATTCGTGAAAACCTCAAAGCCGCCCGAGATAGGCAGAAGAGTTACGCTGATCCAAATCGCAAGGATTTTCACTTCGAAGTAGGTGACAAAGTCCTACGTAAAGTCTCGCCCTGGAAGGGAGTGATGCGATTTGGTAAGAAAGGCAAGCTAAGCCCGAGATACATAGGACCTTTCGAGGTTATCGAACGTGTCGGGTCAGTTGCCTATAAGTTGAACTTACCAGAAGAGCTCAGTGGAATTCACAATGTGTTCCACATCTGCAATCTAAAGAAGTGTTTCGCTGACGAATCACTGGTTATACCACATACAGATGTGCATATAGACGCGAGCTTAAAATTTGTTGAAAAACCTTTGTCGATTGAAGATCGACAGGTAAGGAAGCTTCGAAGGAAGCATATACCTTTTGTAAAGGTCAAATGGGATGCCCGTAGGGGTCCCGAATACACGTGGGAGGTTGAGTCCACGATGAAAGAAAAGTACCCTTACTTATTTCAGTAAATCTCGGGTCGAGATTTATTTTAAGGGGGTGAGGATGTAACACCTCGAAAATTTCGGGTTCAATAATAAAACGACACGTGTCATGTAAGACAAAATGCGTTGTAAACCCGGATTTAATAAAGATGTTTCGGTAGGATTTAAAGTGGCGTCATGTTAAATTGTTACCTCTGAACGACCTCAAGTATAAATCCCAAGACCCGATTAAATGTTATACACATCTTTTATGCCTCAACTCAGGGAATTATTGTCAATAAAGGAATTTCAAAAGCATGATATGATCCCACGAAGAAAAAGAATGGTAAACCTTCATTTTCGGGTCCTGTATACATATTCAAATGAAACAACTTCAAATGGTAGGGTATGTTACAGTATAAGACACTTCTTGAAGGTCCCTAGTTGATAATTGAGGCCCCAAAGTCGTACAAGTGGGTTACCTTGTCGAATTAATGAAAGAACAACCAAAACAGCCCCTGATGAAGCCCTACGCATCGTAGGCATAATACCCCTACGATGCGCAGGGGTCTGCCCAGCACCAAAAAACAGGCTGTTGCCTATCATGCGCGATTTTGACCCACTTAGCCGGTTTTTCTCACTTGTGGACGACCCCTAGACACCCCTAGGCACTAGTAACAAGTGTTAATCAGTTGTGGATGGATCCTAGACTTTGTTGTCAACTTGTTGTGGTGATTGCAACTAGTATAAAAGGCCTTCAAGGTTGCAAACATTCCTCACAACTTCTCCTGCACTCTTGGATCATTTCTGGAGCTATCAAGCAGCCTCAAGTGATCATATCTTGTGCATAGGACTTCAGTAAGTGTTCTTGTCCTTCTCTAATTAAGTTTAGCTAGGTTAATTAGCTAAAAGTCAAACCGTCGTAATTACGGTTTGACTTCGAGATTAGTCAATAATGGCTCAGTCATATCTCGAATTGAAAGTAGTTATAGGTTGGTATTTATATGGGTAATAAAACCCCAAAAGGGTTTCCCCTGATCACCACTCTAACTAGTTCAAATGTTGGGTCAAACATGTTCTTAAAAAGTCAACAGGATGCTTAAAATGTCATTTATGCATAATTAGCTATCTAGAACATATATAACCTGTTTGATCATTGTTATAACTTAGTAATTAGTGTAAGAACATGTCCAAACCTGTTCAGCCCGACTATTTCATGTTTAGACCCGGTTCGGAACCGAAAGTCACATAGTTTGACTTTCACTTTGACTTTCAGTTCTGACCCGTTTAGGCATATTTTAGAAATGCCTCAGAGCTTTAATTGGACTAGGTTACATGTTAGAACAACCCTCTGTAATTATACACCTTGGCTCATTAGTTATCCAATTAATATGCATGTTTCCGTTAATTGCTCATATGTTGACCGTTATGCCCTTATTACCTTAAAACGTGATTTATGAAAATGTAAAAGTGTAGAAACCTTAGTTACTGATATATAGACTTGTATGCAAAGTTTGACATCAGTTTGACTTGTAGATTAAGAGTTATGCTCATTATCGCTAAATTAATGCTTTATGTTAATAAAATGGCGTAATTAGCATATAGCCTAGTTAAACATACTTTTTGGTATCAAATCTTTTACCCAGTGATGTAATATATTATTTTGGGATTTTTAAAGATTTTTAATTAATTTTAGGCTGAGCATAACTCGTAGTCGTAGGCTTAATCCGGTAATTGTCGGTTTTGCCCTTACGGGCCATAAAATGAGTTTTACATATCTAAACGACTCCAAACCTTTTGCCACTGATTAGTTATGATAAATAAATTATTTTAAGCCTTCTGGAAATATAAAAATATCAAAGTTAAGTATCGAACCCGGTAATGGCCTTTAATCGCCTATTTAGCGTTTTTAGCGCATAGTATGTTTTAAAATCATATTGGACATACCCGGGTTGATACCTACTGATATAAGAGGAAAATTATAATATTTTAACAGTAAGCAAAGGTTGATAAACTAATACTTTAGTTTTGAGCTTTTCGGCTTATGTGAAATTACCAAAATACCCCTACGGGGCCTAGTTTGGTTAAAAATGATAAGTTTCACATACATGCTTTAACCTACTGATGTAACTTAGCAAATTGAGTATAATTTCTGATTACATCAGACCTGTAACTCAGGTTGTCACTTAAACCCTTTTATAAACTTTTAAATGACCAAACTACCCCTACGGAGCCTAGTTTGTGTTTAAATACGTTTCGGGCATAACGAAAGACACCTTACTGATGTCACAACATATTTGAGACATAATTAACTTAGGAAACCTGTATATAGCTCTCATGACTACCCGTCACGCTTATTACGCGTACGGTTCGGTTTATGTAACAAGTTTACATAAACTAGCCGAAACGGGTCAAACCTTAACGGTTTTATCTCAAAATCCAGAATGTGAATAATAAACCCATATTAAACAAGTCTTCAAACTTGTCGGGTCTGAATCACATTCTATCCGGTCTTCGCTTAATCGTGCGTACGAACCGTATCTTGAAACTAGCCGGTCTAAGCTTAAGCTTAATAAAAGACCCGTTAGCATTCTAATAGGTTATTATAAACCTTCGTTCCAGATTAGGAGAACCAGTAAAAGCTACGTGCATTTTGCTTGTTGTGATTAATACTTACTCAGGTAAATACTTTTAACTTATTTTCCCTATACGGGCTTGGGTTACGGTACATAGCGTACCTCTTGATCGAGCATCGAATCTCCACATTAAGTGGGTAGTTGAATAATTTGATCGGCTCGTTTAAACAGTCTTGTTTACTTTACAGCCTTTGGGGGGTTAATGACCATGTCCCGGATATCCTTGGCATCATCTTACGAGATGGCCGCGACCTGAGCACGGGGTGTAGGCGTACACCGTCCATGTATAACTCAATGATGTGGTGTGTCTATTGATCTTTAACCCGGACTAGATCCGGGCTACTGAACGCATAAGTAACATGTAATTCGTTCACAAGATTATAATATTAAATAATTCTCCCAAGTTAAATAAAATGATTTGTGCCATGTGCATCCAAACCAATTTTCAATCATTTTTCAAAATGAGTCAGTTGAATGTATTTACCAGTGTAAACTGACGTATTTTCCCAAAACGACTGAATGCAGGTACTAAACGAAATTGGCTGGATTGTCACCTAAGCATCAATAAAAAGTCTCGCAAGCTTAGGATGCCAGAAGTCTGTTGAACCATAAATGTTATTCTGTATCGATCCGTTCTGTGGATAAACTTCCGGATATTGTTACATTGATAAACAATATTAAATTCGGTTGTATCATAATTTAAATTTGCTTCCGCTGTGCATAATAATATTGTGTTGTTTGACTATTACGTTGCCAACCACGTCACGATACTCCCCCACCGGGCCCACCGGTGACACGTGGAAATCGGGGTGTGACATAATACAACCGAATTTAATATTGTAATATCAATGTCACAATATTCGGAAGTTTATCCACAGATGGATCGGAAATAAAATAGAAACAATAGTTCAACAGACTTCAGGCATCTTAAGCTTGCGAGATTTCTAATGATGCTAAGGAGAAATCCCAGCCAATTTCGCTTAGTACCTGCATTTAATCTTTTTGGGAAAATACGTCAGTTTACACTGGTAAATACAATCAACTGACTCATTTTGGAAAATGATTGAAAATTGATTTGGATGCACGTGGCATAAATATTATATTTAACTTGGGAGAATTATTTAATATTATAATCTTGTAAACGAATTACATGTTCCTTGTGCGTTCAGTAGCCCGGATCTTGTCCGGGTTAAAGATCAATAGACACACCACAATATACTTTTGTGCACTGACGGGTGTACGCCTACACCCCGCGCTTAAGTCGTGGCCATTTCGTAAAATGATGCCAAGGATATCCGGGACACGGTCATTAACCCCCCAAAGGCTTTAAGTAACAAGACTGTTTAAACGAGCCGATCAAATTATTCAATTAACCACCCAACGATGGAAGATTTGATGCCCGATCAAGCGGTATGCTATATACCGTAACCCAAGCCCGTATAGGGAAAATAAGTTAAAAGTATTTACCTGAGCAAAGTATATATCACAATAAGCAAATTGCAAGTAGCTTTTACTGGTCCTCCTAATCTGGAACGAAGGTTTATAATAACCTATTAGAATCCTAACGGGTCTTTAATTAAGCTTAAGCTTAGACCGGCTAGTTTCAAAGATACGGTTCGTACGCACGATTAAGCGAAGACCGGATAGAATGTGTTTTAGACCCGACAAGTATGAAGATTTGTTTAATATGGTTATATTATACACACTCTGGATTTTGAGATAAAACCAATAAGGTTTGACCCGTTTTGGCTAGTTTATGTAAACTAGTTACATAAACTGAACCGAACGCGTAATAAGCGCAACGAGTATTCATGAGAGCTATTTACAGGTTTCCTAAGTTAATATGCTTCATATATGTTGTGACATCAGTAAGATGTCTTTTATTATGCCCGAAACGAATTTAAACACAAACTATGCCCCGTAGGGGTAGTTTGGTCATTTAAAAGGTTATAAAGAGTTTAAATATTCACCTGAGTTACAGGTCTGATGTGATTAGCAAAAATACTTATTTTACTAAGTTATAACAGTAGGATAAAGTATATATGTGAAATTTAGTAATTATAACCAAACTATGCCCCATAGGGGTATTTTGGTAATTTCACATAAGCCGAAAAGCTTAAAACTGAAGTCTGAGTTTATCAACCTTTGCTTACTGTTAAAACATTATAATTTGCCTCAAATATCAGTAGGTATCAACCCTTGTATGTTTATTATAGTTATAGCACATACTATACGTTAAAAACGCGATTAGAGGCCATTTCCGGGTTTGATACATAAATCTGATATTTTTATATTTCTAGAAGGCTTAAAATAATTTATTTATCATATGTGATCATTAAGAAAAGGTTTGGAGTCGTTTAGGTATGAAAAACTCATTTTATAGCCCGTAAGGGCAAAGCCGACAATTACCGGATTAAGCCTACGACTATAAGTTATGCTCAGCCTAAAATTAATTAAAAATCTTTAAAAATCCCAAAATAATATATTACATCAGTGGGTAAAGATTTTGATATCAAAAAGTATGTTTAAGTAGGCTATATGCTAAATACGCCGTTTAATTAACATAAAGCTTAAATTTTACGCTAACGAGCATAACTCTTAATCTATACCTCAAACTGATGTCAAATTTTGCATACAAGTTTATATATCAGTAATTAAAGTTTCTAATCTTTTACATTTTCAAAAAATCACGTTTTAAGGTGAAAAGGGCATAATGGTCAACATATGAGCAATTAACGGAATCATGCATATTAATTGGATAACTAATGATCCGAGGTGTATAATCACAGAGGGTTATACTAGCATGTAACCTGGTACAAATAAAGCTCTAAGGCATTTCTAAAACATACCATAACGGGTCAGAACTGAAAGTCAAAGTATAAGTCAAACTATGCGACTTTCGGTTCCAAACCGGGTCTAAACAGGAAATTGTCGGGTTGAACACGTTTAGACATGTTCTTACATTCATTACCAAGTTATATTAATGATCAAACAGGTTATAAGTGTTCTACATTGCTAATCATGCATAAATTGCATTTTAAACATTATGTTGACTTTTTATTAGTAAGTTTGACCCGACATTTGACCTAGTTAGAGTGGGAATCAGGGGGAACCCTTTTAAGGTTTTATTACCCCCATAATTACCTACTTAATGGTACTTTTAATTCGAGATTTGACTGAGCCATTATTAATTAATCTCGAAGTCAAACCGTAATTACGATGGTTTGACTTTTAGCTAAATAACTAAGCTAAACTTAATTTAAGAAGGTTAGGCAAACTTACAAGTGTCTAATGGTTGATTAGGAAGGCCTGGAGAGTGCTCTTGTGCTCCACAATTGATCAGAAGATTGTTTGATGGATGAATGATCAAGTGTTGCACTTAGAAGCCTTATATAGTGAACCAAGACACCACAAAGTGTTGACAACAAAGTCTAGCAGTGACCACAACATTCCCACAGGTGTCCTAGATGTTTAGGGGTTGTTAAGGGGCCAAGGGATACGAGGAAACTCGTTTAAAGGTGAGTTTTTGTGTTTAAACAGCAAACAGGAACATTTCTGTCGCTGGGCAGTTGCTTGCGCACCGTAACGCTTTTATGCTTGCGGTGCGCCAGCCAAAGACTT